>JACXGK010015163.1:0-10513 GCA_016801125.1 Novumbra hubbsi | reverse complement strand
ATGACTTGCAGGTTTAGCACGTACTAGCCATAGGGAATGACTTGCAGGTTTAGCACGTACTAGCCATAGGGAATGACTTGCAGGTTTAGCACGTACTAGCCATAGGGAATGACTTGCAGGTTTAGCACGTACTAGCCATAGGGAATGACTTGCAGGTTTAGCACGTACTAGCCATAGGGAATGACTTGCAGGTTTAGCAGGTACTAGCCATTTGGCTTTCACAGTATGTAAATCAAGCTGACTTCAATACTTGGCGTACGCTCTAAATCACAGGTACACGTTCGGAAAAACACAGTAAAGATGAATTTATTACAGGTGGATGCACATCGATTTTCAAATTTTCACTTGAATATTGTAATTGTTTGCCGAACGTGGTCGAACCAAGTTGGTTGACGAAATACATTCTGTAGAGACGGCGCGTAAAGGATCTCCTAATGATCATATCTGGGGGACTGCTGGATTTCGAGTCAGGACAACTTAGCTATTTTCTCCTGAGCCTGACAATTCTAGTAGAAAATTAGTAGGCTGCAATTCATTGCTCCTTGCACTGTGACAATGTATCTGCCATGCCTTCAAGGCTTATTATTTAATATTTAATATATGATTCCCTTTGACGGGCCATGTCTCCTGGTGGTAGCGCAAAATCGGAGATATGACAAGGTTATATATTCCCCTGCGTGTCCCAAACTGTGCTCTACGCTCAGTGCAGCGCACTACCTCTGAGCGGGGCCATACGGAACGGGGGCTCCATTGGGGACGTGTCCCCCCCTGTCAGATGAAGTTAAGTGTTAGCGGTGTGGTCAGCGGAGATAGCGGCAATATGTTTGGCCCGTGAACGCTGTCCCTCCCGGGCCTGCAGATCGACACTAACAAAGGGGCATATTCTCCCTCCTTGTCGTTTTCCTTTCATTTCATTTACACCCTGATAATACACCAACACCAACATCAAAAGCCAAAAGCATCCCGCATCCAATGGGCTTATTTTGAAATATATTTTTAGAGGAACATTTCAGAGATTACAGTTGACAGAAGTCACTTGAATTTTTTCCCCTGAATCCTCTCCGTCGCCGAACCATAAAGGTGGGATGGGTATTTTGGGTTTATGGGTTATAAAAGTGAACGCAGTTCCCCTCTGATGCTATCTACTGTCATTCCAAGTAAACAAGCAGGCAAAATAAAAAGAAGAAGAAATAACAAAGTCTGGGTAGTCAGTATAAAGGACATGCACAAATACATGCTTTCAAAGGGTTTCAAAGGGGAAAGCACGGAGGACATTTTATGAGATCAAATTGAATTGGTGTGGTTACAGTCTTTCTCTAATTGTAGGTCTCTTTTTTAAGCAATGGGTAAACAAGTTAATTAATGTGATTCTGCAATATTTTTTGTCTCTACAGTTAATAGTTAAATGGATTTACTGAAATGTCAACAAAAAAATGATCTCTCTTCTCAGTCCTACTTAGCAACACCGATTTTGCGGCTTGGCCTGAGGCTGAATGAAGGGAAAAAACAGCATTTGTTGAAGTGAAAATGTAAAGTGGCTTTTACATAGCTCGGTCAAATTAACTTAGACACAGACGATCATCTTTTACGGAGTGAACTTGGAAAGGATTCAATTTGTTATAATTAGTGGGTAAATGTGGTCTCCATTTTGATGCAACACGCTGAATTGTGAGTGGTGGAAACCAGACATCAAATGACCTCCATGAAAACGCTGGGCAGTTTCAGATTAGACTGGCTCGCACACACACACACACACACACATAAACCTACACCCATATGCTGTGATGGCAATTCCACCTAATAGAACCTTTTAAGAAGTAGATATTCTCTTGGCACAATTAGCAGTTGTATTACTTGCTAGGAGAGAGGAATTGGAGTTACAAGGTAAACCATGAGAAATGTCTGAGGGCAGTTGGAAACACATTCAATACTTATACAAGAACGGGTGGGCGTGATGGCAACCTGGGAAAACAACATAATGTTCCTTTTCCCTTTCTACCCCCTGTTGTGTGTCTTCCATCCTGCTCTAACACCCATTGATCTGTCTCTTCTCCCACATCCACATCAACACCTCTTTTCTCCTTCACCACATGTACACTGGACGTGACACAATGGCTCCGTGCTTTTCCATTAACTAATAATTCCTTAATAATTGTGTGGAACCTGAGAAACACTACAGCATACACCCGTATACACATGTAGATACACGGGCAGAGAAAAACACTGCACACATACTCTTACACATGTGTAGATACATGGGCAGAGAGAAACACTACAGCACACACTCTTACACACATGTAGGTACACGGGAAGAGAGAAACACTACAACACACCCTTACACACATGTAGATACACTAGCAGAGAGAAACATTCAATATTGCCCATGCTTCCACATTTCATTGCTATATTCCCTGCCTGTACCGAGGAGACATTTGTGGAAGACTGACAAAGCAACTCTACAAAGGAAAGTCAAACACTTCGGAGAGCCAGATTCAAGCCCACATCTGCAGTGAGACGACAAGCAAGTCCCTCGCCTGTCTGTCTGCGATGGGGGTCTGACAATCAGCAAATAATAATCGGCAAATTGTTATACTGTCAGACTGGGTTTTCCTGTTAAGATTGTCTTTGATGAGATGCAGTTTCAGGAGCCTTTGGGGAGATTAGTGCCTTTGGATGACAGGAAGGAGGAAAGTTTTGACTAAGGCAGGGAGACACACGGAGCTAAGGCAGGGAGACACAAGGAGCTAGGGCAGGGAGACACAAGGAGCTAGGGCAGGGAGACACAAGGAGCTAGGGCAGGGAGATACGGGTGCTAAGGCAGGGAGACACAAGGAGCTAGGGCAAGGAGACACAAGGAGCTAGGGCAGGGAGATACGGATGCTAAGGCAGAGAACACGGGGTGCTAAGGCAGGGAGATACGGGTGCTAAGGCAGAGAGACACGGGGTGCTAGGCAAGGAGACACTGGGAACTAAGGCAGGGAGACATGAACGACAGTTGTGATAGAGGAGGTGTGTGGGGGAGGTGTGTGTGGAGGAGGTGTGTGTGGAGGAGTGGGGTGGCACGGGGTACACTGGGAGGGTTGAATGCCAGGGGGGCTGCAGCGTTCTGGAGCCTGGTCATGATTGTGCAGGTGGAGAACCCAGTTAACAGAGTTGCAGTAGATCAAATGGGACATGGTCTGAAGTAGGCTCACTTTCTCTGTGAAGAGAAGTCCAATGTTGTAGAGCAGGAACACACAAGAGCTGGGCGCCGTTTCGACATTTCCTAAGAACAAAGGTGTGTTGCCATGGGTCAGGTCAACCTTTGTTTGGGGTGGATTTACAGTTTTGATTTGATTAGCTTGAGCACTTGTAATGTCCATTACATGATATAGCAGTTACTTTTTGCTGACTATGAACTGTCATCTTGTGTACAAAACCTTTCTCAACTTTAAAATGAAGCATATATCAATTGTACTATAGATATTTTGTTAGCTGGATATTTTGAAAATATTGAAATATATTGAAAATAATGATTTTCTAATGTATAGAGCAGTACTATAAGTAACTTTGAAATGAACAATATCTGTACTGTGCTATAAATATTTAATTAGCTAGAAAGTGGCATTCAAACCATAGACGCCACTTGTTAACATGTTGTGTGTGAAGCTATCGGGTTGTAACTCTGTAGTAACAACCATTTTCCAGGCTAAACAAGGCTAGCTATGCTACATAGTTAGAGAGGTTGATGAATGCCATCTCTCCATCTGCCTGTTTAATGGAAGCTCAACGCTAACGCATTACAGTCAGTTTTTCATCAACTTGATAACATACTTTCAGCAGTGCAGTCTGTCTCAACCGTGAACAACTAATTTAGGTCATTTCCAACTAGGTTTCAATGATGGCAAATTGGTGTTTGATTAGCAAAATGCAAGGATGTTTTTTTCTTTATATTCTGGAATAGTCAAGATTCTCTTTCAAATAATAAAGAGATGCTTATTATTGTGCTTCATTGTGGTGAGATACAGTCCATAGTAACACATTCCAAAGCCATTTTATTTATTAGCAGAGAGATCCTGCATGCGTTTAGTATTTGTAGACTGTTGAATTGCTTTCATCACCTTGGATTTGTACCTTGAAATTACCATTAAACTGTATTATTTTATAATTCTGTTTATTTTGCAGGCACATTATTTTACGGACCTCCGCTTGGTTGTAAGTAAAATACATGATTATATTAAAATACATTTTAATCCATTTAACATGGCACTACAATTAATGCATTTCAATAAGATAACCTCTTTCCTTTAACCTTTGGGGGCAGGAACATAACTGTTGCCAGGGAGACAACATGAGAATGTTTGAACCTTTCTTCCTCTATTGCCAACAGCAGAGCCGGGAAGTTAAAGTGTCTCTAGACTGAAATGCAAACACTGTGTATCGTGCCAATAGGATTAACCCACTTGGTGGAAAGTGCAACGCGGCTCATGTGGTGGGCATTGTAACAGTATAATGTTAACCACAGTCACTGAGACCACAGTCTGGGTACCCCTCCCCCTAATCCACTATTCTGGAGAGCAACATTGATAGCGTGTCCCAGTTGAGGGTTATTTTTTTACATGTGGCGTGGATAAACCATTTTTCATAATTGATGGGCTAAAACTAAATCTAGCGCACCATTAAATTATTGAAACCTATTCTTAATATACTGAACAGCTTCAGCATCAGTTTGGTTTCAATATTTCATTTCCCAAATTCTGTTTTCTTGATACTAAGTTAGGTGTTCAATCTCAAACTCTGATTTCAAATTGCTGTGAGTGAACGCAAACTGCTACGTATACGAATTGAAGAATGTGAAGAGCGTAGTCTATATGAGATTCATAAAATGTATATTTGTACATGCAGTAGTTATTTTAAAAACATAATGATGAGACCTTGCAGGTTTAATGTAGTTTCCATTGTAACTACTGTCCTAAACACATGTTGCTTGTGCTTAACATGCTAAAGCTGCATAATCATTTGGGCCAATAATCAATCAAAAAGTGGAACTGCACAAGAGGAACTGCCCAAGGGGAACTGCGCATAAAGAACTGCCCAAGGGGAACTGCACAAGAGGAACTGCCCAAGGGGAACTGCGCATGAAGAACTGCCCAAGGGGAACTGCCCAAGGGGAACTGCCCAAGGGGAACTGTCTATGAAGAACTGTCTATGAAGAAATGTCTATGAAGAACTGCCCAAGGGGAACTGCCCAAGGGGAACTGCCCAAGGGGAACTGCCTATTATCGATCTGACTCAATGGGGGGCAGCTCCAGCTCATTTCGGCTGATAACTGCTTTCTTGGTCCTATTCATGTGTATTCGTGTGGGTGACCTCTCCCCATGTGTGGCCATATCCACAACCATTACAGTTGAGAAACCAATGAATTAAAAGGTGCTGTTAATCAATCAATCCCTTTTCACATCAGCACTGTTCACAACGTGCTTTTACAGACCAGTTGTTTAGTAGGTTGTTTACCAACAAGGTATTGCATTACCACAACAGAAGTAGTCTACACATCGAAAAGAAAACATGTAAAACTATGTTCGGCGACACTTCCTCCACATTTCTTGAGTAAACGTGAACATTTTACCTGTAAAAAACCCCTTGCTTCCCAAACCATATGAAGTCTAAACATAGAACCAAGAGATCACGTCAGTCATGTAGACGCGCCAGCCGTCGCCACACTTCTAGTCACAGTCTCCGCAGCTTTGTCAGTCAGCATTGGAGCACGGCAACCTCGTATCATCTTCAGCAACAACACAGCATAAAAAATTCCATGACAATTCTATAAGACTCTCTAAAAAGGCAGACATTCAAATTGCACGGTGTTCTTGAGCAGTGTGTGGTTCCTTAAAGATGACTCATTTGCACATGGGTTTACTAAAGCACACAGTTGGTATGGCATTCGTGAGAGGAATCTCTTTACCATGCCATCGAGGAAATAAGTCGTGCCACCAGATCTAAACGCTTGATAAAAGTACACCGACACACCGACAGCATTGTGAAGTGATAATGATATGTTGCATTGTGTGTGAGGGCATGTGGTATAATGAGTATTGTGGGTTTGTATTACGTACTATGAAGTACAGTAAGGGGGGGAACATAAAAGTGTCAGTTTTCCAGCACTTAGACACTGTCCAGGGGCACAGGACGGACCCCTAGCAGGGGTGGATGTTCTGATTTGCTGACAATAAAGAATGGGCACAGCTGAAAACACAGAAGCTTCCATACAAACAGAAAGAAACAATGGTAGGTGCCCAGACAGGTGGAGGTGCGTCCTCAGCGGGTGGTGGGGCTCAGCGGGCGGTGGGGCTTGGCGGCAGGGGGTCTCGACGGGCGGGGCGGCTGCCCCCCTACAAGCCTCGTTTATCTTCCAATCTTCTTCCTCAGGTGGCTCCTTTGATGCGGCCGATATCAACCCATTATCGGGTGCAGGGGGTACGGCCCCTCCCGGAAGCCTCTAGAACAGGGGTCTTCAAATCTTACCCCACGAGGCCTGCTGGCTTTCTGTTTCTTCTACCTCATCATTTTTGGCCCACACCTGGTTTCTCAGGTCTAAAAAAAGTCTCTAATTAGGTTTGCAATGAAAAAATGGAGTGGAACTGGCTTCGAGGTCCAGATTTGAAAAACCCTGCTCGCTCTCCATGGCTCTGAAGTTTCCCGCTCTATGGGTTGTGAAGCAAGAAATACAATAGAAGTAGTAACGAATATCGAGAAGTACGTAGGATTCATTTAAAAATACTAAGGATTACAGTTGATGTGCTAATGGTTGACGATTTTGGGATAGTACTTCAGAGAAGCAGAAGTGTACTAAAGAGTTCTTATGAATACTGAAGAATTCTAAGATGTTCTGAAGAGTACAGAAACCTTAAAAATACAGAGGAGTTCTGAAGAGAACCCATGGAATACCAAAGACTAGTGAGGTGTACCGAGCAGTACTGGAGAGGGCAGAGGAGTACAGGATAGTACCTAGGAGTACTGAAGAGTACTGTGATGTGCTGAAGAGTACTGAGGTGTGCTGAAGAGTACTGAGGTGTGCTGAAGAGTACTGAGGTGTACTGAAGAGTACTGAGGTGTGCTGAAGAGTACTGAGGTGTGCTGAAGAGTACTGAGGTGTGCTGAAGAGTACTGAGGTGTGCTGAAGAGTACTGAGGTGTACTGAAGAGTACTGAGGTGTGCTGAAGAGTGATACTGAAGCATAAAGCAGAACATTCAAAAGTAAGAAAAAAATGAATTTACAGCATCAACTGAACAATATGCTTTCATCAATGACAAGGTAATAATTCATCGGAGTGATTTGTTTTTCTCTCTCTGAGAAGAAATAACTTGTGTTTCAGGGGTCAGTGAGCATTTATTGACACAACAGAACAAGAATGCATTTATCTATGGCAGCATTCTATTCAGGTTACATGTTTTATCCTTCTCTCTGTAGAGAAATACGTTTGTTTCTGTTTCATTGGTCAATTTTTACTCTTCGTGTCCAAACACAGGGAAGGATTTTCTTACTTACGTTATTTGAGTTCACATCTCTAAGGAGATACCCTTGGTGTGTTCAGGATGAGCAGGATCACGAAAAGATGTGAATTACAATATTCACATGTGACTGAACTGTTTCTTTTATTGACAGATTATGTACGCCTTCGTCTTTGGTCTCACACTTAATATAAATAACTTTTCTCTCTCCATGGATAAGGATGTTTTGTTTTCTTTCTTTGACAGAATATATACGCCTTTATTTTTGGCCTCGCGCGTTACGTGAATAAACTTTGTCTCCCACCCTGTTTTGTTTCTCGGGTTGGTGAAAACACGAGAAGGGGTGTTGTGGAGGAGGGAGAATGATTGGCGTAGGAATGTGGCAGAGTGGGCAGGTCATTGGGACCGGCAATGAGGAATACCTTCAAAGGGCCCATGTCCCCACAGCCTCTGAAGCATGGAGCAGACAGCCACACACTATGACAGTGAAGACAAACACGCAGAGGTGTATTTTTATTTTGGCGTGGAGAGGTATTGGTTTGGACTTGTGCCACAGCAGTGAAACTCTAGAAAAGGTGTACAAACAAATATCATAACTAAATATTTAATGGTTACTTTCTCAGCTGCAGTGTCAGGAAAACCGTACTCAGTTGGGAAGCAGCACAAACCGTTATGTCGGACATGATGTTACACTCCAGCTGTTCTTTCCTGTTCAGTGTTACTCTCCACACACACACACACACACATGCACAGTCCCTCCCAATGCCCCTCTTATTAATCAAATCCATGACGCTCTGGTACCTGTTTCTTATCACAGGCCTATCTCAGCTGGCCAATCACAGCAGGCCCATCTCAGCTGGCCAATCACAGCAGGCCCATCTCGGCAGGCCCATCTGCCAATTGCATCATTCATCATTCATTTTGTTAGCACGTCATTATTCATAGTCCCTCATGAAAAGCTTGACATAATTGGATGCTGATATTCCGCCTGTCACTCAGTCAGACTCTGAAGACCAAATGTGTCTCGACAGTTCTCAATGAGGCACAAGCAGTCTGTTAATTCAACATGTCCTAGGTTTACATGCCAGTGTTTAATACTGATGTCAAGTTTCATATTTTACCACACTACGTTCACACGTCCATAGTCAAAGGGTAGGTGGCAAATATGAGAGGAGTGGCTGATCTTTAAATGTCCCTGTCTTGGAGTGGAAAAGGAGAACAGGAGGACACAGAGTCTGGAGCACTGAACCTCCCTCTCACTTATTAGCATTCAGGGCACATCATGGAATCTGCGGCTAAAGATTAAAAGTGCAGGGTCCGCATTGGATTTAACAACGGGAGGGTCTTTGGGGCTGTGGTTGGATCAGGGGTGAAATGACACCATGCCGGGCTCCTCGTCGACTGTGCCCGTGTCTCAAAGGGTGCCCTGCTCCCTGTTTAGTGCACTATTTTTAACCAGGGAGTCCATAGGGAAGTGTGGCCCTGGGCACCATTTTGGGTGTATGATGTGTGTCCCGCTTCCGAAGATTCAGCCCCGCCCCCATCAATATTGCCCTAAATCAATCACCGTAATGAAGAGTAGAACTGAATCAAAAGCACTAATACCACTAATGGTTACTTTTCCCCCTCCGTTAGAGGCCAGTGGAGCTGCTGCCCAGGGAGGAAGAAGCAACCGTTCCTGCAGAGGTTTTTTAATCAATGACTAGTGGAATATGAGTGGGCTGATGAGAGAGCACACTGTCCTCGTGTTCTGGGTTTTATTCTGCCTTGGGTTTTATTCCTCTCGGTGTTCTGTTCTGTGAGTCGTCTTTGGTTCTGTGACTAATCTTTATGCAGTCCAGAAAATACCACAAGAAAACCAGCTGTGGTTTGTTTTTTTCCTCTCTTGATTTTTTTACTCTGTTCAATGTAACTTAATATCCTCCCCCTTTGAGATTATATGCAAGGCGGAAAACCTGAAAATCCGTTCACACTCCTTTTCACACACTGCCACAGGGCTATTGGACTTGGACTGTATTATTTGCTTGAGAGAACTTGGTAGACGGACAGACTTCAAAACGTGGAACACGTTAGGAACACGTTTTAAGGTGGCTCCCACGGAATCATCAGCATTTCTTTGATAGTCAAATACACTAATTAACCTTTCCTTTCCTTGTCCGAGTGAGTCAGTGGGGTGATGCATTGTCTGTCATTGTGCTCTAATTTATAACGGTCTAGTTCAGGGATGTGCAAATTAGACGGGGGAGTGGGTCTCAGGACATCTCGGGGGAAGCAGCCCCAGCTACTTACCTTTCTGGAGGTAGAGAAGATGTGACACGATGTAACTACATGATCATATCACTTTATAGAACCCCGCCCGCGTGAGCTGGAGGAGAGCCGGGGACTTTCGCTTGCTTCGTGTGATTAGATGTCACTTCAGGATTGTCCCCTGAATCTGCCTTCTTGCAAACTTGCAACTGGAACCGAACCTTTCGGGACACCAGTGATTTTCTCAAGCTTCTTCGGAGCTCTTTAAAGGAAGTAATTTTTTACATCAAACTAAATTAGTGTACCAATAAAATGAAATTGATCAAACAAGGTGAACGAGAAGTACATTTCTTTTCATATATTGCAAATTATTACATTTCGCTTTTTAAAAATACGTTCTAAAATGGCATTGTAACCATACTGCAAACAGCTAATATAATTATCTTTACAAGTTTGTCAATGTTTGTGTTAAAACCGACCAATGCTGCAACTTGATCACACTAGGATACTGTATGAAGATGAATCTTAAATGATATGTAGTAAGGACAGACGTCTACCAGTTCATTTACCAAAGAGATGGCATCTTGGCACACCCCTTGTTTTAAACTCCGGATGCCAGTTCCGCAGCTCTTGTTTCCATTCTCTCCATGGATAGAATTAGAAGTATTCCAGTTGTGTTTAATACTTTAAGTAGAACAGAAAGACGGCAGTCTCTTGGTAAGGGAAGAGTTGAACACCCCCGTCCCGGACACTGTGATTGGACGTAACATCAAGC
>JACXGK010015162.1:0-10738 GCA_016801125.1 Novumbra hubbsi | reverse complement strand
TTAGTCGATGGCCCATTACGGACCCCCCACCCAGCCGTCTGTCCCTCAGAGAGAGAGGGAGAGAGAGAGAGAGAGAGAGAGGGAGAGAGAGAGAGAGAGGGAGAGAGAGAGAGAGAGAGAGAGGGAGAGAGGGAGGGAGAGAGAGAAGGAGAGAAGAGGAGCTACATCGTGTGATGTGATATGAACCAAAATGTTCCCATTTACCCCCTCAGTTTTCTGGAAAACACATATACACAAACACACGTACACACACAAACAATCACACACACACACACACGTTCTCTCTCTAAACAGACTGGAGGCCAGAAAAGGACTTAGCACACTTAATGGGATTTCACATACACACAGACATTTTCACTCTCTCTCTCTCACACACACACACACACACACACATTGAAAGAGACCAATTTGTACATACATTTCCACAATTACAGTGTTTTCTGCCTGTCAGTCACACATATTTGCCCAGACACACACACAAACACACACACACCGTAATTTAATTAAAACTAACCATCATTTACAAATAAGTCAGGGATTTTTAAGAACAACAAAACATTTTCCACAAACATACACACACACATATATATACAGCAATATATATATATATACATACATACATACATACATACATTTTTTCCCCCCAAAGTCAGAGCCTGTAGAGTTCTCCATTACCCAACACTATATTTTATACCACGAAGTATTACAACACTGAAATATAAACTACACATTACTACAGCACCGTATTATAAACTAAACAGTACTACAACAATGTATTATGATATACACAGTACTACAACACTTTATTATTAACTACACATTACTACCGCACCGTATTATAAACTACACAGTACTACAACAATTTATTATGACATACACAGTACTACAACACTGTATTATAAACTACACAATACAACAACAGTGTATTACAAACTACACAGTACTACAACACTGTATTATTAACTACACACTACTACAACACTGTATTATTAACTACACAGTACTACAGCACCGTATTATTGTAAACAACACATTACTACAACACTGTATTATTAACTACACATTACTACAGCACCGTATTATTGTAAACAACACATTACTACAACACTGTATTATTAACTACACATTACTACAACACTGTATTATTAACTACACAGTACTACAACACTGTATTATTAACTAAGTGCTCCCATGCATTTCTGTCCCTCTCTCTGTTTAATTCTACTAAATTCAAAGGGATTTACTGGCATGGGAAACATTTATTCATTTTGCCAAAGCAAGCAGAAAATGAGAAGATTTTAATTAAAATAATAAAAAATTCTCTCCGTCTCACACTCTTCCTGTGGTTAAGCTACAGGGTCGTGAAGATTCAAAGGTCTTTAAAGTTGTCTTCTCCCCCTTCTTTCACTCCCTCTCCCCTCTCCTCCCCCATCTCTCTATTTCTTATTTTTTACTCTCCTCTCTCCCTTTAGTCACTCTCCTCTCTCCTCTCTTACTCCCCTCTATTCTCTTACTCTCCTCTCTCCCCTCTTACTCTCCTCTCCTCTCTCTCTCCTCTCCTCTCTCTCTCCTCTCCCCTCTTACTCTCCTCTCTCCCCTCTTTCTCTCCTCTCTCCTCTCCTCTCTCTCTCCTCTCCCCACTTACTCTCCTCTCTCCTCTCTCCCCTCTTACTCTCCTCTCTCCTCTTTCTCTCTTCTCCACTCTTACCCTCCTCTATCCTCTGTCTCTCTATCCTCTTACTCTTCTCTCTCCTCTTTCTCCTCTCTCCCTATCTTCTTCTCTCTTACTCTCCACAAGGACAGAATGTTTCAATGACGCCACAGTACAATGTCTAGTAGGTCAGCACACACACCCACACACTCACACACACACTCACGCACACACACTCACACACAGACCGTTGGTTGGTTGGTGGTTCTGTAGAGAAGAGAAGCATTAGTATGCCTTTGTGGTTCTTCATGTGTCAGCGGTACTTTGGGTCTAACACACACACTCAAACACACACACATGCAAAAACACACACACAACATCTTAGTGACTCCCAGTGGACCAGTGAGTCAGGCGGTAACTCAGTACAGTATCATTTTATCTGAATCCACTTAATCGAGGAAGGTAGTGTGTGTGTATGTTTAATGAAGACAAGGTTTTGATTGATATGAAGGTTAATTGTACCAGCCTGTGTGTGTTGCATTGTGAGCAACATAAGAGGTGTGTGTGTGTGCTTGTCTGCATACATGACAACATTCAAATACCCACAGACACGTGCAGGGTAGCACAGAACTGAGCAAAGCAAAGCTAAAGCAAGATATTTATATGGGACACATTCAGATAGGCCCCATCCATGCCTAGAGGTGGCCAGTTTGCTGCCTGTCTAGATCCTGAGTTAGGTTCATAACTTCATAAAACCCTGTGGGACAGAGGTGGCCAATTCGCTGTCTGACTACATCCTGAGTTAGGGTCATAACTTCATAAGACCCTCTGGGACAGAGGTGGCCAATTCGCTGTCTGACTACATCCTGAGTTAGGGTCATAACTTCATAAGACCCTCTGGGACAGAGGTGGCCAGTTTGCTGCCTGTCTAGATCCTGAGTTAGGGTCATAAGACCCTGTGGGACAGAAGAAAAGCTGGGAAGAGGAAGAGAGAGCGAGAGAATGTCTTAGGACCCTAACCCTTAGTCAATGACTGAGACTGTCCATCATGTGTTTTCTATATCAGCCATAGTTACAACAGTCTGTGTCATGATAATGACTCTTTGTCAGGGTAACGACAGTCTGTGTCATGATAATGACTCTTTGTCAGGGTAACAACAGTATGTGTCATGATAATGACTCTTTGTCAGGATAGTGACAGTCTGTGTCTTGATAAAGACTCTTTGTCAGGGTAACGACAGTGTGTGTCATGATAAAGACTCTTTGCCAGTGTAAAAACAGAATTACCCTGACACACATGACCAAATGTCAGTGAAATTACACTGTGAATCAGGGTAAAGACTGCAGGTGTCAGGTAATGACTGTGGATGTTAGCATAATGACAGCATGTGCCAGGGTAATGAATGTTTGTTGTCAGGGTAATGACTGATTGTGTCAGAGTAATGACTGTGGGTGTTAGGGTTTTTGACAGTTGGTGTCAGGGAAACTAATGTAGTGGGCTAATATAATTGCATTATGTTCCAGGACAATGTTCTGTGTGAGTGTCACGGTAATGGCTGTACTTGTCATGGTACTGACTATGTCAGGTTAACTGTGTGTGTCAGGGTAATGACTATTTGTGGCAGGGTAATGACTATTTGTGTCAGGGTAATGACTAATCGTGTCAGGGTAATGACTATTTGTGTCAGGGTAATTACTGATTGTCTCAGGGTAATAACTGTGTGTGTCAGGGTAATGACTGTGTGTCAGGATAATGATTGTTTGTCTCAGGGTAATAACTGTGTGTGTCAGAGTAATGACTATTTGTGTCACGGTAATGACTATTTGTGTCAGGGTAATGACTATTTGTATCAGGGTAATTACTGTTTGTCTCAGGGTAATGACTGTTTGTGTCACGGTCTATGTTGGAAACATCTTAATATGTACAATATTTACTTATCTCTCTTGAGATCAGACAAAATATAATAGTGTTGACATTTTTGTTTCATTGTAAAACATTTATATACCATACCCCTAACTTTAACCATTTGGAGGTTATGCCTCAATTGTAAACCATGAATGTATTTGTGTTTTAAACTAGACTGCAAAACCTATAACCACTCTAAAGAATGTTAACGGTCAATGTATTCATTCTTTAGTACCAATGGGCCTCCAGGCCTGTTGCACACCGTTTATCCATTACAATCCTCTACTCAGGGGCTCATTTACAGGGTGGATGCAATTAATAATGAGGTGGAATACCCACCTGGCCTATGGCAGAACCTGTAACCATGCTAAACATGTAAGAATGTCATCTAAAGTAGGTTTCAATTTAAGAAAACAGCCACTTGGCCAGAGTACATGGAATATTAATGTGAAACCACGTTGGTAGGAGCTAGGGGAGGGGGAGTGAGAGAGAGAGAGAGAGAGAGAGAGGAGAGGAGAGGATGGTATGAAAAGGCTGAAAGGTCTGGAAACAATTTAGCTGAAAGGAAACAGATTCTCATGGGACGGTAAAGACTATTGAACAACTAAAAGTAGGAAGAGAGTTGAGGGAGATACACAGAGTGGAGTTGGTACTCAGTCACACAGAGTGGGGATGGTACTCAGAAACACAGAGTGGGGATGGTACTCAGAAACACAGAGTGGGGTTGGTACTCAGATACACAGAGTGGGGATGGTACTCAGCTACACAGAGTGGGGATGGTACTCAGCTACACAGAGTGGGGTTGGTACTCAGATACACAGAGTGGGGATGGTACTCAGCTAAACAGAGTGGGGATGGTACTCAGCTACACAGAGTGGGGTTGGTACTCAGATACACAGAGTGGGGTTGGTACTCAGAAACACAGAGTGGGGATGGTACTCAGATACACAGAGTGGGGTTGGTACTCAGATACACAGAGTGGGGATGGTACTCAGAAACACAGAGTGGGGATGGTACTCAGATACACAGAGTGGGGTTGGTACTCAGATACACAGAGTGGGGATGGTACTCAGATACACAGAGTGGGGTTGGTACTCAGAAACACAGAGTGGGGATGGTACTCAGATACACAGAGTGAGGATGGTACTCAGATACACAGAGTGGGGTTGGTACTCAGAAACACAGAGTGGGGATGGTACTCAGCTACACAGAGTGGGCTTGGTACTCAGATACACAGAGTGGGGATGGTACTCAGTCACGAGAGAGGGCATGGGGAAATAATTGGAGAGAGGAATGAAGCGATTGAGAAAGATACATGATGGTTGAAAACAGCGAGATGAATAGGCAGAGAGATAGGGAGGAAGGAGAAAGAGAGGGATGAGGAGAGAGAAGGAGGAGGCGCACATAGAGGGATAGTGAGAGAGAAGGAGGAGGAGCACAGAGAGGGAGAGAGGAGGAGGAGGAGCACAGAGAGGGAGAGAGAAGGAGCACAGAGAGGGAGAGAGAAGGAGGAGGAGCATCCTGCATGAAGAATGTTGACAAGCTCACTTCTGAAAATATGTTTCCTCTCTTGTCATGTTTATTGCCCCCCCCCATTTAACCAGAGACTCGTGACCCTTTGAAACCTAGCTTGGCCTCCGGTGGGGAACTGTTGGCTTAAATAGTCTGGGACGTGGTGAAAGCCTTTATCTAATGGCAGATGTGGTACAGGTGGATGCCAGGTCTCCAGGACAACACAAGCACAGGTGTGACCAGGTGTGACCTCCTCACAACCGAGCGCAGAGTTGGTCAAATATAATCCATGACTCCCTGCTCAGACCACCGTACTGTCTGGGTTTCACTGCCTCCAACCACACAGCGGTTTCTGTTGGAATCCTACTTTATCTTCAAATGTCAAATGCTAAAGTGTGACGTGAGATACAATATGTAAGAGAGAGAGAGTGAGGGAGAGATAATAACATCAGTAGAGTGTATTGATTTCAATGAAATAATATTTTAATGGTATTCTGTGGTAGGATGATTTTTTATCATAGAAATTGTTTTAGAGAATCTCACACACATTCCCACACACACAAAAACACATACAGGCACACACAAACGTACATACAAACATTAACCCGCAAACACACAAAACCAGGTCAGGAGAGTTGAGTCTGTATTTAAACTGGACCCAAATCTAATTATCAGAGTTGAAAGACTTTGTGATAACCCGAGAGAAATGAAAAGCTGTATTCCCCAGAGATAATGCCTCCCAAATGGCCTCACAGCTTCGTCGTGATACACACCCTATAACCTGTGAGATCCCCTCGGCGTGCAGGACACCGTCACAATCAAAGGCAGCACTTTTTAAACCAAAAAGTCACTGGTTCAAATCCCCAAGTGGACAAGTTGAGAAATCGGTCGGAGCATTCCCAAACAAGGCACTCATTGCTCGTTTTACTTCATTCTGGATAATGGCGTCTGCTAAATTAATAAAGAGAAAACGAGCGTAGCCAAATTGTTTCTGTGGTAGACGCTGCGGTACAGCGAAGTCTGATCAGATTGTGCTTTTAATTCTCACAGGCAAACCAAAATGATTCGCTGGTGAAGCACCTTAAATTATACAGGTTCAGCAGCAACCTGAGCAGAGGGTAGTGGAGTAAAAACAACGATACCACTAAAATGGGAAAGTATGCTTGACAACAATGCAATGGAAAAATGGCTGGTGTGGTATAATAACACTGTTTCATGTAAGTATTACACTCCGAATACTTCATTCCATGTGCATTCCACAGCTCCAGTTTAGGTGCTTCCAAGGCACACCCGAGAAATATCCACTAATCTATTACACCAATCCTGGTAGTCTGAATAATGCTCAATATTTACAAACCACATACTCTGTAGTCAGAACGCTTGTCAGTATTTTAGAACAATAGTCTCAGTAGTCTGAATAATACTCAGTCTTCCTGAACAACAGCCTCAGTAGCCTGAACAACACTCAGTATTCTAGAACAATAGTCATGGTAGCCGGAATAAAACTCAGTATTCTAGTACAATAGCCTCAGTAGTCTGAATAACACTCAGTATTTCGAAACAATTGTCTCAGTAGTCTTGAAACAATCCTCTCGGCATTGAAAAACAATAATGTCAGTGTTTTAAAACCATAATCTATGTATGGTAGAACAGGATTCTTAGTATTTAGAACGACATGTAATGATTTCATGAAGGTTGCATTCTCATTCTGGCACAGGATCCCGAACACCTTTGCCATGTGTCTGCTTGTCTGCCGTTGTGTCTGTCACGGTTCACATCCTAAATATAGTTGCATTTGAATTCAAAAGCCTTTTCCTATTCGCTCGTAATGTACCCCTTTATGTGTGTGTCCCAGTGCACATTCCTTTATGTGTGTGTGTGTGTGTGTACGGGGTGCATGTGTCTGGTAATAAGGCAGTCTTTATTCGCCCTCTGCATCCTATTGCCCTGTCAAGACACCAGATTACATTTGTAGGTCTCTGGGGAGAAAAATAAAAACGGGGAAAGAAAGATAGAGAGGAGGGAGATGCCACAGAGGTTTTTCATATCGGTCGATGCATTACTTGCGTATGTGCGTGTGTGTATTTATAAATGTGCGTTTGTATACGCACATACATACGCATAACCCTTTAGCCATTCCTCAAATACTACACGTTATGAATCGTGATTATCTTAACCCCCTTACCCCAAATGTTATATACCTTGTTAATTATTACCCCAAACCTTATATACCCTCATCACCATGACCCCAAATGTTATATACCTTCATCCTCATGGCCTCAAGTGTTATATACCTTAATATTCATTTCCCCAAGCCTTATATACCTTCATCATCATTACCCTAAATGTTATATACCTTAACAATCATTACTCCGAGCCCTATATACCCTCATCATCATGACCTCAACTGTTATATACCTTAATAATTATTACCCCAAGTGGTATATACCTTAGTAATCGTTACCCCAAGTGGTATATACCTTAGTAATCATTACCCCAGGTGGTATATACCTTAGTAATCATTAGCCCAGGTGTTATATACCTTCATCATCATTAAGTGGACTTGGTGCTCGTTGAAGTGGTTAGTAATATTCATGAATACCATGAACATGTTGTATCTTTCCACTGCAGCAATGGTCTCTGTGATTCCTCTGGGCTCCACCCACTTCCTGCTTCTGTGATTCCTCTGGGCTCCACCCACTTCCTGCTTCTCACCTCTGCTGTTTGACCTGCTGCAGTTATTCCCGAGTCACCGGATTCCACACCTTGTGCTGTTAACACTTCTGAACCTCACATCTCACTTGACTGCTGACTACATGTTAGTGCAGTTTCAACACTTGGATGGAAAAACTCTCTATTTTTTAGCAAAAAGTGCGGGGGGGGGGGGTTAACCTTCCAAGCTTTAAATGTGTCTGGGGGCCCGTCAAAGGACCTTCTCATTTGTGGAAATTCATGGCCGAAGTGGAATCTTTGTGTTTTGATGCATGATGGGTGGGGTGGAGGGAATGATAATGAACTGATATTAAAAATATCCCTGAGATCTCAGGGTTATTCAACCGATCCTGATTGTCGTTGTCTGATCTGCAGTGTAATGAACTACTAGGTGAGAGGAAACCCCAGCGTTTACATATGAGTAGGCCTTACTGTAGCTACTGTCCTTATGTTGTCATGGTGATGTCCTTGTGTTGTCCTGGTGTCAGCCATGTGTTGTCCTGGTGACGTCCTTTTTTGTCATGGAGACATGGAATCCTGAAACAGAAATGTTGAGTGTAGTTCAGTATTGTTCAGAGTGTTTAGTATTGTTTAGTATGGTTTAGTATTGTCAGGGGAGCTCCTGGCCAATCTGAAACCTGGGTAGGCTCTCCAAATGTCACCCCCCTCAGTAGAAACATGCCAGCTTCTGGAGATGTTACACTTTTAACTCCTTTACTATTATAAACACAAGATGAATACAAGTGCATTAGCATGTACAGAATCAAGGGGGCTCAATATATTGGGGGCCGTAATAAAAAACGAATCTATTTTGCCTCTCCCCAAAAAGGAGAGAGCATCTGTCATATTTGATTGCAAAATAATAAATTCTCAAGTGCAAATGTTCAAAACAAGAAAGATACATCTAAACGCCAGTTCAGATCAATGATTTGCAATGTGGATCCGGATGCAACTTGCCAAAGAATCCCAGATGTTCTGAAGCTGCACAGGTACATCCGGCGGTACCAGTAGGTGGGTCACCCGGCGGTACCAGTAGGTGGGTCACCCGGCGGTACCAGTAGGTGGGTCACCCGGCGGTACCAGTAGGTGGGTCACCCGGCGGTACCAATAGGTGGGTCACCCGGCAGTACCAGTAGGTGGGTCACCCGGCGGTACCAGTAGGTGGGTCTCCAGGACCCTGCCAACGGCGTCAGATGCCCACAACAAACCAGCTCACTGCTGCAACATTCTCTGCAACATTCTGAAACCATTTTGTCTTCAATTATTGATCTGAACTGGCCTTTGGGGTTCCACCTCCACCCTTGCCCCACTGCCTGAGCACATGTGTGTACTGCACCTCTATATAGTTCTAGCTGTGCCAGCTACTTCTACTACTATGTGTGTACTGCACCTCTATATAGTTCTAGCTGTGCCAGCTACTTCTCCTTGTATGTGTGTACTGCACCTCTATATAGTTCTAGCTGCGCCAGCTACTTCTCCTTGTATGTGTGTACTGCACCTCTATATAGTTCTAGCTGCGCCAGCTACTTCTACTACTATGTGTGTACTGCACCTCTATATAGTTCTAGCTGTGCCAGCTACTTCTCCTTGTATGTGTGTACTGCACCTCTATATAGTTCTAGCTGCGCCAGCTACTTCTCCTTGTATGTGTGTACTGCACCTCTATATAGTTCTAGCTGCGCCAGCTACTTCTCCTTGTATGTGTGTACTGCACCTCTATATAGTTCTAGCTGTGCCAGCTACTAGCACGCCACATTTCGAATAGCTAAAACCATAGACAGACATATGCTTTTAATAGTTCAGTATAGTTTAGTATAGTTCAGTATTGTTCAGTATAGTTTAGTATTGTTCAGTATAGTTCTGTATAGTTCAGTATAGTTCTGTATAGTTCAGTATAGTTCAGTATAGTTCAGTATAGTTCTGTATAGTTCAGTATAGTTCAGTATAGTTCAGTATAGTTCAGTATAGTTCAGTATAGTTCAGTATAGTTCTGTATTGTTCGGTATTGTTCAGTATTGTCCAGTATTGTTCAGTATAGTTCAGTATTGCTCAGTAGTGGTCGAGGGTCTATACAGTATTATGTTTTGGACAGTATGATACCACAGGTCTCATAAAAACAACCCCCTCCCTCCCTGTCTTTGCCTCACCCCCCCCCCTCGTTTTCTCTTTTCATTCTTCTTTTTTCCATCCATCATCTACTCTTGTCATCCTTAACTTTCCCTTCATCCATCTCTCCGACGAGCATCCCTCAGTTTCATTCTCCTTTATTTTCTTGTCTTGTCTCAGTTACGGAACCTACATTTGTACACACAGACACACACGCACACATAAACACTCACACGAACCCACACACACACATGAGCACACACACACAAACACATGCACACAAACCCACACACAGTATACTTTATAGCCATGAACTTGAAGAAGACCGCAGTGGTCGACCAACAACACCGTCAATCTGACATTTCAGTGAGGTTGCATTACAAATCACTACAGCTGTGGATTGATGCACTAAGACTCTCACACACACACACACACACACTGGTCTCGATAACATAGTTCTGATTGGGTCTGGTTCTGATGACATTGTTCTGATTAGGTCTGGGTCTGGTTGTAAAACGTATCATCCAAAAACCAAGCAGATTGGAATACATGACCACCGTAACTGACCCAGACCACGTACAGACTCCTGACCACCGTAACTGACCCAGACCACGTACAGACTCCTGACCACCGTAACTGACCCAGACCCCTTACAGACTCCTGACCACCGTAACTGACCCAGACCACGTACAGACTCCTGACCACCGTAACTGACCCAGACCCCTTACAGACTCCTGACCACCGTAACTGACCCAGACCACGTACAGACTCCTGACCACCGTAACTGACCCAGACCACGTACAGACTCCTGACCACCGTAACTGACCCAGACCACGTACAGACTCCTGACC
>JACXGK010015161.1:0-11442 GCA_016801125.1 Novumbra hubbsi | reverse complement strand
ATTCCAAGTCTCTGTCATAGAGTTTCTCTACATTATTTTCTGACTTGTTGTGTTTGACCTTTTTTCATAGTCCTTAGTCTGAGTTTTTGCCTGAACCCTTGTGTGGCTTTGCCTGAGTATCGTTTAGGATTACTGGATTTGGACACGTTGCTTCTACCTCTGACCACTCTATTTACCTGCTCTTTCTAATAAAGGTACTTTACTCCCACGACTGGAAACAAACATTAATCATTCATGATTGTCTATAAGAAACCATAAAACAAAATGAAAATCTAAGACAAACAAATGGTGTGTGTATGTGTATGAGGAAATAAGTAGTATCAGTGATGGTACAAAATGTTGTGCAGTTACCTTATGAATCATTCAAGTTAGAGGCACCAAACCAATGATCACAAGAAATCACAAATGTAAGTCTTATTTACTGCTATGTTGATTTTTTGACAGCCAGTGGCCGCAACATTTTGTGATAATCTTGTTTGCTGTTTATAACGCAATTACAGATCAGCATGTTTGGCATATTGGAATAATATTTTTACTGCACAAATGATAAAACATGCTAGGATTCAGTGACATCTGAGATCTTTGATTGATTGTGTCATGATATTGTAATATTCCTTTCAAAACTCTCTGCTGATGTCGAATGTTGATGCTTAGCACGACCAGAAATGTTAGAATCTACCTTCAGTCCATTATTTCATTTCATGTAAGATGTTTATAAAATAAAGTGGAATATTAACCAAAGTGTTGCACCCTGCTCAAGAGTGTCGGATATCAAAACCTGTTTCCAGCTAAAGGCTATTTGTGGCTGTCCTCTGTATCTGACATAAACAACAATGATTCACAGTTTTGATCCAGACATTTTCACCAAGCCAGATGGAATATTCAGAAGAGATGTGCCCAAGTATTTCAATAAACACAACAAATCGTATGTTGAATTGTATGGTTGCTAAGAAAAGAGTTCCAGTCTTCCCTTTTCACTTTCAACACATTCATATGGTTTGTTCAAGTAAGGATGGCTGGTGAAAACATGTGAAAAATGACATGTGTTCATCTAGGTCAGGGGTCTTCAAATCTTACCCTACGAGGTCCGAAGCCTGCTGGTTTTTTGTTCTACCTCATCATTAATGGCACCCATCTGGTATCTCAGGTCTAAATTCTGTAATTAAGGGGTTTGAGTGAAAAAAATGTAAGACCCCTGATCTAGGTTAAAAGTTTAAGAGTAAGTGTTTCAAATTGATCTTGAGAAATGTTTCCAGAAGGTGGCAGCATAGTGATCTGAGAAAAGACATCCTAGAGAGAGACAGCTGGAGTTGGAAGCCTCTGGTGCTAAACTCTAGTCAGCATATGCTGCATTGCCACCAGTCTTGTGCAATATCCTTATGAGGAAGTCAAGTCGTTCAACCAACTGCTACTTGTAATGCACCGACATAACATATGAGCCATTCACGCAGATAACATATTCTAATTATCAGTGGGTGGACTGACAAACTCAACTTTTTACTATGTAAGTACACCTTGAAGTTATTTAAATAATGTTTGGTAACAATGAGCCACATAGTTCTACTGGGTAATTATGACGGAGACCAAAGTATCAAGATGAGATCAACATTCTTAAGTTACACCAGAAGACTTGGATAATAATGTGTATTCAGTGTTACACAGACAGATGAATCTAGTGAAAATGTAAATGTTCACTTCTGGCTTGAATCTGATGCACAGAAAGATACAACAATGGTGTTGAAAACAGCAGGAAGGGTGTTGGTGGTTTTTCTCTGGTCGGTGACAGGTGGGTTTAACCTCTTTCTTTTAATTATTCAATTTAGGTGTCATTTCAAAAATGTAATAAAACTAGTAAGAAAATTATGTTTATAGATATGAATGAGTGTCATTGTCTCTATCTCCGTTAAATAGTTATCCTTCTTCTCATAATGCTCATCTGTTGTTTCCATATACAGTTAATACAGCAACTACGGCAACAAAGTGTGTCCAAAAAAGCCAGGTTGTGGTGGCTTCCATTGTTGACAAGAACACCCAGAAAATAACACTGACCTGTGTCACCAACTGTACTCTCACCAACGTTACATACATCTGGTACAGAAACGGTCAAATTCTAAATGAGACTACTACCAGGGAATACTCAGTAATAGGTTATTATTCATCCAGTTACTCCTGTTCTGTAAAAGGCCTTGAGGACCTCCACTCTCCTACAGTGTGTGAGTTGGTTTTCAACTATAATATTTAAAATGATGGAAGATCCAGTGTAGTATGGAAACCATTATAACAATTTGTTACTGACCTAGTGGTCAGTACTGCACACATGCAGTCAAATGATACTTATTTCTTGTTGGTCTGTTGTGTTTCAGGTGTTCTGGGTAGAAATTGTTTTGACGTAACTTATACCAATCAGAGTATCTGTGCCTTGAAGGGATCAACAGTTGATTTTCCCTGCACATACAGACATCTAGAAAGTGACACTGTCTCAGGCACAAACTGGTATATCCAACGAGAACTTCATGAGGTGCAAATAAACCTGAATTCATTACCAGAGTATTCAGGTCGTGTGAAGTACCTTGGAAATAATATGAGTGACTGTACCCTGAGAATCTCAGACCTGAGAGAGAGTGACTCTGCTGAGTACAAGTTTAGATTTAAGACCCAGATTGCAGAGTGGGGGTACAGCTTCCCTGGAACAACTCTGACTGTCACAGGTAATGCAACATATATATTTGTATATAATTAAAATAAATTAACTAAATCTATTCTGTGCTAAATAAATATTAATTTGAACTATTAATGAAATAATAATGATTCCACATTCTAGTCACTAGATAATTTTTATCTTCTTTATTTCAGACCTTGAGGTAAAGGTGACTCCAGTCTCAGGGGACAATACAACTAAAACTCTGACCTGTGCCACCACCTGTAATCTGACTGACAACTCCAACCTCCCCTACGTCTGGTACAAGAACGGACAACGTCTTGATGAACCTGTCTCCAGTCAACACTCTGTCAAGAAATATTACGCAGACAGTTATTCATGTTCTATGTTGGATATCCAATCTCCTGTAGTGTGTACGTGTGGATTAAACTTTGGTAGTTTATTGTTTCATTTGTGTTTATGTGTCATCCTGGAAACCGTGAAATAATAACAAACACTGGCTCTTCAGAATAGTAGCATGTATACATTCTCATGGTTTGTTGTTATTCTGTTTCAGGTGTTGTAGGTCAGATCTGCATGAGAGTAAAATACTCCCATCAAAGTGCTTGTGCCTTGAAGGGCTCCACAGTGAACATCTCCTGCACATTCAATCATCTGAAAAAAGAAAATGTCACAGAAGAAACCTGGTTCAACAAATGGGACTCTGGAGTAATTAAAGATTTGACCCAGGACCCAGAGTATGCAGGTCGTGTGGAGTACCATCGAACTACAGAAAAGGACTCCACCCTGAGAATCACAGACCTGAGAGAGAGTGACTCAGCTGAGTACAAGTTCAGATTTACAACAACAAACAAAGTAACGTGGGGGTACAGCTTCCCTGGAACAACTCTGACTGTTACAGGTAACCATGCTTCCCCTGTACTATACACCGTCCAGGTTCTGTTTCTATGTCTGATTATTTTATGTATCTGGAAATATGTATTTGTAACACTTATATATTATCAATTGTAAGATTATAATTACAAAGACTGTGCTCTGATCTATTTGTTTACCTCCAATCAGACCTTCAGGTGAATTTGACTCCTGCTACAGAGGAAGGGAAGATGAATCTGACCTGTATCACATCCTGTCCTCTGACTGACAACCCCACTTACATCTGGTATAAGAACGGACAACGTCTCACCAACCAACAGACCATGACTAGTTACCTGATCCTAGACCCTGACAACACTGAGGACAGAGGCAGATACTCCTGTGCTGTAAAAGGCCTTGAGGATCTTGGCTCTCTTGAATTCTCTGTAGGGGAACAAACATATGTGACGGAAGCCGTTGTGGGAATCATAGTAGTTGTGATTCTAATACTCTCTGTATGTCTCTCTGGATTCATTTGGTTCAGGTAAGTCAGAGAAATGTACTATCAGCAATTATAATGGGTATTGATTTTTAATGATTGTTTATTGGATTGATTGATTCATGAAATAAAATATTTACTATTCAGGAAGAAGGCCTCCAAATCCACTTCTGACAGACAGGACAAAGCTGTGATTAGAGAGGTGAGTCTGATGGCATCAGTTAACCAAGAAATATAGTGGTTATTATGTAGAAATGGGACTCATTGACTGAGAAATACAGGGGTCATTATATATAGATGAGACTCATTCACTGAGAAATACAGGGGTCATTATATATAGATGAGACTCATTGACTGAGAAATACAGTGGTCATTATGTACAGATGAGACTCATTGACTGAGAAATACAGGGGTCATTATGTATAGATGAGACTCATTGACTGAGAAATACAGGGGTCATTATATATAGATGAGACTCATTGACTGAGAAATACAGTGGTCATTATGTACAGATGAGACTCATTGACTGAGAAATACAGGGGTCATTATGTATAGATGAGACTCATTGACCGAGTAATACAGTGCTTGACATGATACTGATTGACTGAATAACTTTATTTGTACAGTGTTATCTAGTCCTTTAGGCTGGTTAGTACTGATACTGTCTGACTTCTCTCCCCATCAGACATACTCCAATCCTGTGTATGAGAACCAATCAGACATGGCTATGACCTCTACTGCAGCACAGACACCAGGCACAGACAACCAGGATCTCCTCCACTATTCCAATATTCAATTCTCTTCCTCCAAGAAACAAATGCTTCATCTGCGGAAACCGGACCAAAATGTGCAGTATGCTTCTGTGCTATTCAGGGACCAGAGTGATGCAAATAAGACTGCTTGAGAAAAATGAAGGAATCCATTGACTCTTATTAAATGGAACAGGATACTTTTAGGTTTAGATATTGTTCATTAACATGATTCATGTTAACCCCTGTCTGCTATATGCAGCATAACGTGTCTTTTTTAATAGTTACTTTTGTGCAAAAGGATGTTGAAAGAGTACCACGAAACCTCATCTGATGTGATTGTTTATATGAGGATGTGTGATGTGGTCAGGAAGCCAGGGTAGATTACCAGTCCTCATAAAACGTGTGATGTGGTCAGGAAGCCAGGCTAGATTAGCATTCCTAATAAGACGTGTGATGTGGTCAGGAAGCCAGGCTAGATTAGCATTCCTAATAAGACGTGTGATGTGGTCAGGAAGCCAGGCTAGATTAGCAGTCCTAATAAATCGTGTGATGTGGTCAGGAAACCAGGCTAGATTAGCAGTCCTAATAAGAAAACCACTGACCTCACCCTCTTCAGCTTTACTTAGTCAGTGAGGTTTCCATTACGATTGGTACACTTGATAATATCTGGTATAAATAAAATATTTTGGGATATTTATTAGTGAGTAATATGATTGCTTTAAAATATTACTATTGGTGTTTTGTTCTGTATTTGTCATTGTATAGCAAAATATTTTATACACCTTTGCACATATTTAAATTTTATTGTAATTTTTTACATACTTTTTTTTTTATTCCATTAATCACCAGTTTGACATTATAATTTAGAATATTAAGAAAGAGTTTTTAAAATGCCAAACAAACGTGTCTTATAGCAATGTGCTTGCTTCACCTTTTTTTACTTCATCTTTATTGGGCCTCTTACAAAAAGTAAACAGTTTTTACCTCAACCGACAGATGTTTTCAGTGTGTTGATGAGTTTTTCTTGTGTGCATCTTGGGGTTGTTTTCCGCTGGAAGATGCAACAACCTTGTGCAGAGATTCTATTTGGACAGAAAGTTGAAGATGATTTGCACTCCAACAGAAAAATAATTTTGTCATTGACTGATCTTTTTCTAAATTAAAATTGACACTGAATTTTATAAAAATGAAAAATATTTTTGATTCTGAAAAAAGTTATTGAACGCAAAGATGTTACATTTGAACATTATCAAAACTACACTTTATTTAGTGAGTCAGTGCTGCACCATTTCATTACTAGGGTGATTTAATTTTTGGGTTGCATCTCGACACACTGAGTGAATCCTCTGCTCTCCCTCTCCGATATTATCAATCCTTTTAGACTTACATTCCCCACTGTTCAAATGTTATTCCATTGTTAATCCCAACCAGTCTTCCATAATTTTCTCATTGGAAAACAAAAAGCATTGAACATTATCTTTCACAATAGTAACATGTGTGAACATACAATGTCTTCCATATTCCTTATTTACCATTAACTGTAAACCACAGCTCAGAGACCCCAGACACCCATAGACCTTCACCCAGACACCCATAGACCTTCACCCAGAGACCCATAGACCTTCACCCAGACACCCATAGACCTTCACCCAGAGACCCAAGACCCTTAACCCAGAGACCCTAGAACCTTAACCCAGACACCCATAGACCTTCACCCAGAGACCAAAGACCCTTAACCCAGAGACCCTAGAACCTTAACCCAGCCACCCATAGACCTTCACCCTGGGACCCCAGAACCTTAACACAGGTAACCCCTTAATACCCTAGCCATGCCCTGCAAGCCACGGACATATATTGTGATCCAATCAAGAACTGGCACAACCACATTCAAGCCCAGAATGCCCGGTGTGTTTCTGAAGCCCGTTCCTTTGCCAGGTCATCTTGTACCAGTTCTCACTGGGGAAAACCCAGAATACCACCCCATTGGTCAGAATCCACTGATGCCACGGATCCCTCTGCCAATCATCAATACCCTGTTTGACTGGTCACCCTGGTGATGATGGATGATGCCCCCAGAGGCCTCCAGACGATGCTAGTCTGCCCCATGGCAACTAAAGGTATCACATATGATTGACCCAGGTCTTTGTGAGGGAAGAAACCAGGTACCTCAGCCTCTAACACTGTTGAACACAGACAATATCTGAGCATGTGTCTATATTTTACTCCTGGGTTTCATGAATAAGATGATGAAGCTGATAGAGTCATGCATGCTACAGGAGGGAAGATATGTCCTCATCAGCTATTGTTAGTTTCTCTGTAAGTTAACCCAACCCACTCTTAAAGGTGCAGAACTGTCAATAACATATGTATAATGTCAATATATGTCTGTGTTATAAAGGACACTACTGGGTAATCATCAAGACATGTAACTGTCGATGTCATACAATAATCCACAACACAGACATCACTGTCCCAGTAAATAACCAGAAGCTGTTCCTATAAAGCAATACAGATAGATACACACTAAACAATTCAAAGATGAGTTGAGATGTGATATATACATCTCCACTACATGAAATGGTTCTAGAGTTCCTGTCTTACATCATCGTGACAAATGTTTCCAGTAAGGGGCAGCCTTGTGGTCTGAGAAAACACTTCCCAGAGAAAGATCAAACAATCACATTTATTAATAAAGCCATTCTTACCTCAGCAGTTGTCACAAAGTCATTTTACGAAAACACCCAGCCTGAAACCCCAAGGAGAATGCAACGAAAGGGTTGCAGCAAAGTGGCTAGGAAAAACTGCCCCTATGGTGCTGGATTTTAGGAAGAAACCTAGAGAGGAACCATGCTCGGAGTGGTGACCAGATCTCTTCCGGCTGTGCTGGGTGATGTTTAAGAGTAAAAGTAATAAAGGATACATTCCTATGGGCCGTGTCCAGACTCTATGAAGCCTAATCTAGGTCACTAACACAACCAGATGGGTAGAACAGGGACAGTACAGGGTGGCAGCTAGAACCATTAGGTAAGACAACTGCCTCTGAATGCCTCGCACACAAAAAAAACTCCTGTTTCCTTAGTTGCAATCGTAAAAAAAAGCAATATCTTAAAGAGGAAGTCAAGTATTTCTGTCAACTGCTACCTTTAAAACACATGTTTCAACCACACATCGTAACGCGTTCTCTGCATCAGTCGCTCGTCTGAAAAAACTCAAAGTTTTTGCCAAGTGAGTATGCTTGACATTATTTAAATATTTTGTTTGGTAACTTTTGTAGATGCACATATTTGATTCTGGGTAATTATGACAGAGACCAAAGTACCATGATGCTATGAACATGTTTAAATTACACCTTAAGTTGATAATAATGTGTATTTAGTGTTTAGTTAATTTCTCATTTGAATATGATGCCCAGAAAGATACAACAATGGTCTTGAAAACATCTGGAAGGGTGTTGGTGGTTGTTCTCTGGTCTGTGACAAGTATGTTAAACCTCTTTCTCTGAATTATTTGATATAGAATGTCAAAAATGTAATAAACGTAAGAGCACTATGTTTGATTATAGATATAAATGAGTGTCACTGTGTCTATGTTATCTTTCCTGAGTGATGCTAAACTGTTGTTTACATTTACACTTAATACAGCTTCCATTGTTGACAAGGACACCCAGAATGTAACACTGACCTGTGTCACCAACTGTACTCTGAACAACGTTCCTTTCTGGTACAGAAACGGTTGACGTCTAGATGAGCCTACTACCAGGGAATACTCAGTAATAAGTAGTAATTCATCCAGTTACTCCTGTTCTGTAAAAGGGTTTGAGGATCTTGGCTCCCCTGATTTCTCTGTAGGGGAACAAACATATGTGACTGAAGCTGTTGTAGGAATCATAGCAGTTGTTGTGATTCTAATACTCTGTCTCTCTGGATTCATTTGGTTCAGGTGAGTCAGAGAGATGTATTATCTACAATGTAAATGGTATTGATTTTAATTGATTGCTTGATGGTTTGATTGATTGATTAAATTCTTCACAAAACAGGAAGGCCTCCAAACCACCTCTGACCGGCAGAACAAAGCTATGATTGGACAGGTGATTCTGATGGGACTTATTGACAGAGAAATTCAGTGGTTCTTTGAGAATATTTTTTTTTTCACTTAAACCCAATTTTGCATAGCAATTCATTAATCATATTTATTGGAAAGTGTTAATTTCAAGCAGACTGAAAAATGGTTAACGAAATAAATTCTTTACACTCTGAACAATAATAATAAAACATTTAATAATAATCTTATTAATAATAATTAATAATATCAGCTGGTGCTAATTTGTGGCTAGTCAGAGCCACCTAGAGCCCGTAGGAATACAATAAATACAATAAATACAAGGTAAATACTAATATTCAGCAATTTTAATTTAAGGGTAGGAAAGCTTAATAGTTACCATGGTAAAGGCAGAAAGTATTCCTTAAAATAACGTAACCTTCCACACTCGCGTTGGTCCAATCCCCCCCCCACCAGATATCGCTGTCCCAGTAAATATTCAACAGCCGTACCATAAAGAAATACAGATAGATACACACTTAACAATTTCTGCTGAGTTGGGAAATAAACATGTAGATTGGACGGTTCTAGAGTGACTATATTAAAAATCTTGAGAAATGTTTCCACTAGGTGGCAGCATAGTAGCCTGAGAAAGACATACTGGAGAAGTCGTCCCATGAAGAAATACAGATAGATACACATTTAACAATTCAAAGAAGAGATGTGAGATAAACATGCGAAGAACTAGACTTGGTACCTCTAGATAGAAAGGTAATAGTGTTACCGTTTTACCTCATCTTAAGAAACGTTTCCAGTAGATAGCAGTATAGTGGTCTGAGAAAAAACTTCCCTGAGAGAGACAGCTGCATCTGGAACCCTTCCATTAACTCTGGTGCAAAACTCCTGCTTCCTTATTATGCAGTGCCTCAAGTATTTTAGAGCCGAATCTTAAAGAGGAAGTTAAGTATTTCTGTCCACTGCTACTTGTAAAATACATGTGTCAACCACGCATCGCATATTTTCTTTATCAGTTGGTCTTCTGACAAAAACATTTTGCCAAGTAAGTACGCTTATTATTTTAATATTGTGTTTGGTAATGGGATGTAAATGAACCACATGGTACTACTGGGTAATTATGACAGAGACCAAAGTATCAAGATGAGATTCTTAATTACACCAGAAAGCATAAGTGGATAATAATGTGTATTCAGTGTTACACGGACAGATGAATCTGGTAACAATGTAAATGTTCAATTCTCATTGGAATATGATGCACAGACAAATACAACAATGGTGTTGAAAACAGCAGGAAGGGTGTTGGTGGTTTTTCTCTGGTCTCTGACAGGTATATTAAACCTTTTTCTCTGTATTATTTTATCTAAATGTCAAGTTACAAATTCAATACAACTAAACTAAACCATATTCCTGATTATAAATTTAAATAACTGCATTTGTCTCTTGACCTGTTAATTAATTATGTTTCCTGAGTGTTGCTCAGCTGTTGTTTCCGTTTACACTTAATACAGCAACTACGGCAACACAATGTGTAAAAAAAAGCCAGGTTGTGGTGTCTCCCATTGTTGACAATAACATCCAGAAAATAACACTGACCTGTGTCACCAACTGTACTCTGACCAACGTTCCCTACATCTGGTACAGAAACGGTCAACGTCTAGATGAGACTACTACCAGGGAATACTCAGTAATACGTAGTAATTCATCCAGTTACTCCTGTTCTGTAAAAGGCCTTGAGGATCTCTGCTCTCCTACAATGTGTGAGTTGGTTTTCAACTAAAGCATTTAAAATGATGGATGATCAAATATACAGTAGTATGGAAACCATTAGAGCAATTTCATTAGCGGTCAGTACTATCTAAATGCAGTCAATTGATGCAGTCTTATTTACTGTTGGTCTGTTGTGTTTCAGGTGTTCGGGGTAGTAACTGTTTTGACGTAACTTATACCAATCAGAGAATCTGTGCCTTGAAGGGCTCAACAGCTGATTTTCCCTGCACATACAGACATCTAGAAAGTGACACTGTCTCAGACACAAACTGGTATTTCCAACGAGAACTTCGAGAGGTGCCAACAAACCTGAATTCATTGCCGGAGTATTCAGGTCGTGTGAAGTACCTTGGAAATAATATGAGTGACTGTACCCTGAGAATCTCAGACCTGAGAGAGAGTGACTCTGCTGAGTACAAGTTTAGATTTAAGACCCAGATTGGAGAGACGGGGTACAGCTTCTCTGGTACAACTCTGACTGTCACAGGTAAAACTATACATCAATTCTATTATAATATTTTAACTAAATATATTCGATCTGTGCAAAATAACATTTCTTTTTAACTAATAATTATTTTATCACTAGATATTTTTTTGTCCATTTCATTTCAGACCTTGAGGTGAAGGTGACTCCAGTCTCAGGGGACAATACAACTACAACTCTGACCTGTGCCACCACCTGTAATCTGACTGACAACTCCAACCTCCCCTACGTCTGGTACAAGAACGGACAACGTCTTGATGAACCTGTTTCCAGTCAACACACTGTCAAGAAATATTACATTCAAAGTTATTCCTGTTCTTTGTTGAATCTCCTCTCTCCTGTAGTGTGTAAGTGTGGATTCAACTTTGGTAGT
>JACXGK010015160.1:0-10674 GCA_016801125.1 Novumbra hubbsi | reverse complement strand
CCCCACCCTTAACCACCCTTGACTAGATAGTATTATCCCCCCACCCTAAACCACCCTTGACTAGATAGTATTATCCCCCCACCCTAAACCACCCTAAACCTGTTAAAATTATTCTTGTTTGTTTTGTTCAGTAAGGAAGGAGGAGTAGGACACAAGCCATGTTATTGTTTACATTCCGTCTTGTAAACATTTGATGCAGGATTCTACACAGTGCCCCTTTAAACCATATGTCAACCACATAATACAGACAATGTCTTTTTTTATTTTTGCTTCCTCCAAGTTTTTACTGCAAGCAGTCAGCATGATCTGACAAAACATATTGACTTGCTGGAAAAGACGAGTCCAGTAAGTGTGTTTGCATAAGACTTAGCTATAAGCAGTGGCCCCTAAATGTTATTTTAATGTCTGAGGAAAAATCCTCCCCAATGCCTGGGGAACCCATATCCCCTGACCCCACATGAAATCCTTTGTCTTGTTACCTTCCTTTAGTAGTGCTTGGGGAAGGGTGGAGGGGGGTGAGGGGAGAGGCGAATGAGGGGATCAGGAGGTTGCGGGAAGAGGCAGAGGGGGATGAGGGAGGGGTGGAGGGGGGAGGGGCGGAGGGGGGTCAGGGGATAGATGGATAAGGGATGAGGGATAGACCAGTGAAGTTAATAAAAACATACATGTTTTTACCCTGTGGACTTAGATGTCTATTCTGCAACACTTTCAGGCCTCTTGACCTGGGTCATCCATTTGTTATGTGAAATATGATGTGATTCATTCTTTATTTCAACTGCTTCTGGGCTCTGCTGGCTGCACGTGTCCCTCTCCTCCTCACCTTCCTCTCCCTGAGGTTAGAGGATACACAGGCCCTCTCCTCCTCACCTTCCTCTCCCTGAGGTTAGAGGATACTCAGGCCCTCTCCTCCTCACCTTCCTCTCCCTGAGATTAGAGGATACTCAGGCCCACTCCTCCTCACCTTCCTCTCCCTGAGTTTAGAGGATACTCAGGCCCTCTCCTCCTCGCCTTCCTCTCCCTGAGATTAGAGGATGCACATGCCCAGGGATTGAATTAGGCTCAGTGTGAGTCACAACTCTCTCTCCACTCACGCTCTGGGTGAAAACTGGACCTGGTTCTTACTGTGTTTCTATGTTACTAGTAAATGGTTTCATTTAGCATAAATGACTGTTTCCCTCAGACGTGAAAGGAGTCAAACATTAACAGTATTCTTTCATAACGTCCCCTTTATCTCTCTGTCCCTCCCTCTCTATTTTCCTCCCTCCTCTCTCTCCCTCTTTCTCTCTCTTTTCTCCATAGGAACTTTGTGGAACCTGTCCTCCTATGAGCCTCTGAAGATGGTGATTATAAACCACGGGCTCCAGACCATGACCAACGAGGTCATCATCCCCCACTCGGGCTGGGAACACGAGCCAAACGAGGACTCCAAGCCCCGAGACGCAGAGTGGACCACCGTCTTCAAGAACACCTCCGGCTGTCTGAGGTAACCCTGGATAAAACCCTCCCTCTTACCCGGCCTTCACCCATTGGGCCCAGGTGAAGCAGATCAGAGATGCGCGGTAACAGCAAAAGACCCGCAGTGCATGTTGATTCCATCTGAAGAGACTGTAGCTAGAAGGTCTTAGCGGTACTATTAACAGACCTTTGTCCAGATACCTCCAGGGACATTAGAGGCCTTTCCTAGCAACCTGATGCTTTGATTAGGACGTTCAAGGCCTCTGGAGCTTATCTCCACGGTCACCTCTCCTGAAATGTGGTCGAAATGAGACGTTTTGCATATGGTTCTGCGTGTTTGTAGGAAGTAGCCTGGATAGATGTTTTGGTAAAACCTTTTCCGTAATATAATATTGTCATAAAATACATGATTGAACTGCTATAGTCAATCAGTGTACAGTAGTTCTAATTCAGTGGCTGACCTTAGTGACCTTGTAGTACAAACGGAAACCCAGTATTTGACCACAGTATAGGCACCGATAATGACTACTGTGTTCCCCTGTAGTCAGTGTGTCTGGTCTGGTCCTGTCAGCTGTGTTAAACCAACAGTCGTCCACACTGAGAAATGCACCCTGACCTGGAATTCTCCAAAGGGGTGTCATTGGAGACTGTCAAAATTAGGTTGAAGGGTGACTTCTATTGATGCTATGATGTTACAACGTGTCTACTGGTACTATGAGGATGATTTCTACTGATACTATGGTATAGTGTTACTCATCATGCATTTCCACTGGCTCAAATTCTCTAACAACCTCTTTTTTGGCAGTTTGAGGGTTGTGACCACTGACTCTAATAGTTCTCCAGTCTCCCTGTGTCCTGTGGTGACTTGAGAGGTATGTTATGGCAGTATGCCCACTCTTTAGAAGCACCACAGAGGTGCCTGTTATCTCTGTTGCAGCTATGTGTTTCAGTCGTATATCCAGTCCAGCCAAAACACAGTCTCTAATCCACTGCAGCCCAACTCATCTCAGCAGGCCAGGATCCAACTCGGCAAGCTTTCTTCTAAGCCCACCAGCCTCCAACACTCCCCCCCCCAACCCCTAGTCTAACACATTCCACGTTCACATTCTGCTGCTTCATTGGTTTGGAGGAGTCTCTGTCCGGGCCTCCTGCTCCTCCCTCCACATCTGGGGATGTTTTATTTCTGTGACCCGGGTAAGAAGGAGGGGTTTGGGTCTGGCTGGATGCACCACCCCTCCCTCATTCCACCTCTGCAGTCTCCTGCTTCTCCATGTTCACTAATAAATGTAATCCAGTTTCCTTTCATCTGTAACGGTACCCGTGGCTGTCCCATGTTATTCCCGTCTTAGATCCCCTTCAGGGCCTATAGACCTCTACTTAACGTAGTGCACCATTTGGATTAGGATGCCATTTGGGACAAAGACAATGTTGTTTCTTCAGGCAGGCAGAGTATGGGGGTCTGGGGTTAGGAGTATTGTATGGTGAAGAGGTGACTGCTGGGGGTCAGAGGTTAGGAGTATTGTATGGTGAAGAGGTGACTGCTGGGGGTCAGAGGTTAGGAGTATTGTATGGTGAAGAGGTGACTGCTGGGGGTCAGAGGTTAGGAGTATTGTATGGTAAAGAGGTGACTAATTGGTGTCAGGGGTTAGGAGTATTGTATGGTGAAGAGGTGACTGCTGGGGGTCAGAGGTTAGGAGTATTGTATGTTAAAGAGGTGACTAATTGGTGTCAGGGGTTAGGAGTATTGTATGGTGAAGAGGTGACTGCTGGGGGTCAGAGGTAAGTCATTGCTGAATATGACTGCTGACTGCTCCTGCCCAGTGGATTGTATGTGTGTGCACCGACTACCTTGAGCTCTCTCGCCACTGGTCGCTCTCTCTCAACTTCCCTCTCTCTCTCCACTTCTCTTTACATCTTTACCCTACCTGCTGCTCAGCATGTCTCCATGGCAACTGAAACCAGTTGACCAGTCTGAGGCTGACGCAGATTTTTTAGGAGATCCGATGGATGGGTGGGACATTCTGGGGTGTTTATGGGTGATGGTCAACCTGAGCGTTGAGAAATAAAATTGGCAGTTAAATTACATTTGATTAGTAAAACAGCATGATATGAGGATTGATATTTTGTATAGTACATTTGTTCTAGTGTTGTGATATTTATTACAAGCATAATATTGTGAGTGTCACCTGCAATCATGTATAATATCTCAGCTGAATTAATTTGATGTCACGTCCATCACACTGGAATCACGGCTGTGTGTGTTTTTGTGCTTTGTGTTGACCTTGTGATTCATGACATGGTGATGTCAAGGTCATGATGGTGTCAGAGAACATGGTGGTGTATTGATCCGTCTTCATCTCTCATTAACCCTTTGTCAAATGTCTTTTTATGGCCCCATAACTGACCTCTGAGACCAGACAGTTGATGTACACATAACAGATGTGTCACATAATGGACACAATGTAGACCGTAAAACACCTGTACACATAAATCCCTTTTGGGAGGTGCCGGTGGCTGTAAAGGCTGGAAGTGATTCCTCAGGGCCTCCAGACTCATGTCAGGTTCTGTGTGTTGGGAACCGAGGCCCAGATGGCCCACGCTCTGCTTCCCTCTACCAGAGTTTAGTTTTAATTAGCCTAAAGTGTTTAATGGACCAGGCTCAACCTGAGATGAGTGAAGTCTTCAACAACCTGTGAGACTCTTAAAGACAGGCTGAAGGAATGGAGAGAAGGGCTGTTAAAGACAGGCTGAAGGAATGGACAGTAGGACTGTTAAATAAATCATGTAGGAATTGATAGTAGGACTGTTAAAGACAGGCTGAAGGAATGGACAGTAGGACTGTTAAAGACAGACTGAAGGAATGGACATTAGGACTGTTAAAGACAGACTGAAGGAATGGACAGTAGGACTGTTAAAGACAGACTGAAGGAATGGACAGTAGGACTGTTAAAGACAGACTGAAGGAATGGACAGTAGGACTGTTAAAGACAGACTGAAGGAATGGACAGTTGGACTGTTAAAGACAGGCTGAAGGAATGGACAGTTGGACTGTTAAAGACAGGCTGAAGGAATGGACAGTTGGACTGTTAAAAGGCATCATGAAGGAATGGACAGTTGGACTGTTAAAGACATCATGAAGCAATGGACAGTTGGAGGCCTGGCAAGGCCTGTCTGGTGTTCAGGTATCGTGAGTGTGTGAGTCTTCGTGGCAGGGCATGTTTTTCAGGGCTGGTCCCCTTCAGCCCTCTGCAGTGGGGGCAGTTGTTCTCCTCCAGGACCAGCTGGGTGGTTGCTAATGGGATTATAAGGCACCGAAAGAAAACCCTCTTAAACGAAGACCCCAGCAAGCCTGGCAGCTTCTGCTCTTTCCACAACTCCACTCTCAGTAAAGGCCTGTGCTGAGCCACACAGACTGTTATTTACTGCACACGTCTGTCCAGGAGAAATGGCTCATGGCAAGTCATTCTACTTTAACCCCCCGAGCGTCAGCTCAACACCTTTAACATCTCAACTTTGTGTGTTGATCCTATGCCAGTCAGCTTCGCTACTTACATTGTTAATGTGTTGCAGTCCGATTTAGGTGTGTAATGTCAGCTCTATCACCACACTTCCAGCATACCGCAGGTCACAGTGCTGTAGTGCAGAAGACGCGAGTTGGGGGTAGAATACTGTATTATTCACGCACTGGTGGGAGTGCTAATATTTGTTAGTACTGTGTTTTTAAAAAAGGTAGTGTATGTCTTTTCTAATAAGGAAGGTTGGATCTTAGAGACGTTGGTCCACTCCCACAGTGGTCCAGGGCTCACTTGCGGTCTGGGGCCCCCTAGTGGTCGGGGGGCCCTAAGCGACCGTCAATTTAGCTTATGCCCCGGGCCGGCCCTGTTAATTGCTCATTTTGTAGAGACCGAAAGTTTGCACCAGTAATAAAGCAGAGCTGCTCAATAGACTGAATCCTGTGGTTTCAGTACTGATGCTAATGCATGCTGACTGCGGATAGCACATCAGCATAATCTAATAGTGACATAAAAGTCTCTTGCACTATTTCATATCTATGTTGAGATGAAAGGCTTGTTTTGTCTCTGTAAAAGATTCAACTTTAACCTTTACTTTTCTATCCAGTTAAAACATCTTGACATCTAACCAAATTCCAAGGTAACTCACAGAACCAACCAACCTTCTGTAATTCTCTCAGTTTCAGATTTTAGGACCTAGAATTATAATCGCATTTAGCAACTCACAGAAGTTTGGTGTAGCAATTAGAAATCAGACTGCAGGTGTGCCAATGCCAGTGCTAGATGTGTGTCATGTACAGTATTGTGTCATCAGCATGAAAAATAAAATGACAGTTTCTCACAGAAATGCATATATCATGAATATACAGACTGATCCTGGGAAACATGGGATTTGAACCCATCTGTTTTAATGACCAGAGTTCTACTGTAAATGAATCCTGAAACCACAAGCATTGTTTTCTGAGCTTGCACGTTCTATAACCTGCCATAGACATAGACGCGAATCCTATAGAGGCTATGGATTGTTTGATGAAACTACACTATAGACATAATTGAAATTGCTCACACTGCTGAGAATATAGGATTTAGGGCAGTCCCAGGCACACAACAACATAATAATCCAGACATTGTATTGATTGCAAATTCTTCCCCGGATTTTTTTTTACAATTTAAAACTAGACCCACCTTCTGACCGTTTAGTTGAAAAAAAAACAGACTCCGGCATTCTCTCCGGGGTTACCATTTGGATTCCTCCTAAATGCTTTTCTCCACTAAAAGGGAAGTGTGTGTCGTTTGTGTCCTGTGTCTCCGTGTTCCCCAGGAACGTGAGCTCAGATGGGGCTGAGGCGAGGCGTCGGCTGAGGGAGTGTGAGGGGCTGGTGGACGCCCTGCTCCACGCCCTGCAGTCAGCTGTGGGGAAGAAGGACATGGACAACAAGGTCTCCAGCCCCACACAATATTAACCATTACCATGTACTGACATAATGGGGACGTGAATAGGACCATGAACAGGCGCATTGTTGACACTAAAATGGCCATTTACAGACATATTATTAACTCTGAAATTACCATATACAGACGCATAATTAACACCAGTCTTACCATACGAGGGGTCATCGATTCTGGCCCTCTTATCCATTTTCCACCCAATTTGGCATTCCAACCCTCTAATCAGGGACTCATTGAGATCCGAAACACCGAGCGGTTCCAATTATCGATGCCAAATGCAGACATATTATTAACACTAATGTTTAGCGTATTCATTAGAAATAAACGCTGTAGCACTATGACACACCGGACCTCTTTGCTATTTTGTTTGTCTCCTGTCGGTCTTTAGTTAGTATCGTAGTCTGACAAGCATCTGTTGAGCTGACCCCTTCCTTCCCCCCACCAGTCTGTGGAGAACTGTGTGTGTATCATGAGGAACCTGTCCTACCACGTTCACAAAGAGATCCCCGGGGCCGAGAAGTTTACCGACCCATCTGTGCTGCTGGCCCCTGGCTCGACGGGCCCTCAGAGGAAGAAGAAGGACGACGCAGGTTGCTTTGGAGGGAAGAAGGCCAAAGGTGAGAGACAACACAGAGGATGAATGGAGCCCCAAAACCTAAAACCGCCTGCATACAGAGGTCTGGTCTTCGTCCCAAAACGTAGATCCATCCACAAAACAACCTCCAAACTGAGGTCTAGTCTCGTCCCAAAATGTAGATCCACCCACAAAACGGCTTCCAAACTGAGGTACCAGAACAGAGGCCCAGTCTCTAAAATAGCCTGCAGCACATAGCTGCAGTGTTGTTGAAATATATAAAGCATCTATTAACATGTATGCTACAATGGAATGTTCTAGTTTACTGTCTGTATCCAGGCCTATAAAGGCATTATTTACACTATTTGGGACTCCATTTACCTCATCCTTCAGCCCAGAGATATTTCTACCTACTAGACAGTTATTTAGTATAGGCAACCTCTGGTCCTAGACTGAGATGTAATTAGATATGTAATTAGTATAGGCTACCTCTCAAACACTGACTAATGGCTGAACAACAAGCCGCGGTCCCTCTCCAACAACAAATAATGACAGCAATTAATCACATATCCAATGAGGTGAGACCCAATCTTTTTGACCCCTCGCTACTCATGGGAGATGACAGTGCCTCTGATTCAGAGTCCCAGAAAGCACTGGGGCATGTCAACAATTGTGTGCGTGTTTACAGATGAATATTGTAGATGGCAATCTCAAGTGAATTAGCCAGCCGGCTGCTATTGTACACAGCATTTAATGAGGTGTGTTTAGGCTCACAGGCCCTGGAGGTGTACTGTGAAGCGGAGATGGCATTTAAAACACCACACACACCCCCATCCAAAAAAGCGTAAGCACGTGAAGAGGTTGTCAGATCTTCCAGGAGAGCTGTTCAGCCAGCAGCCTCTCCCAGCAATATGTTACCTGGGTTGAATGGTCTTAATTAGCACCACCCACCCCACCTCCTCCCTGTTCACTATAACCTCCGCCAAGTGCAGCCGCTTCAGGCTCGGCGTATGTAGCTTATGTCAAAGTGTTTGTCGTTCGGGTCTTGACTCCTGTGTTCCTGTGCTGTTATGTGTGGCTGTTCCACTGTGCCATATCACCTCCGTTCTATGTTGCGCTGCATCGTGCACCGAGAAGCTGACACTATCTAATGAGCCGAGCACACTGACAGCACAGCTTCTTCTCAACACTGTCCCAAGAGAGCACCTGTGCAGTGCTAATGGTTTTACTGTCTGCTTGCCTGAAGTACTTATTTTCCATTATTCTTCCGTTGTCGATTTCCTGAACTTTCTTTCCCTGTCTTTTTCTTTCTTTTCAACTCTCTTTGTCTCCCACTTTAATCCATCCCTCTCTCCCTTTCTTTTTTCCCTCTGACCTAGTCTTCCAATACTCCTCTTTCCAATACTCCTCCATCTAATACTCCTCTTTCCAGTAATCCTCCCTCTAATACTCATCCCTCTAATACTTCTTGTAATACTCACTCTTCTAATACTCCTCTTTCCAATACTCCTACATCTAATACTCCTCTTTCCAGTAATCCTCCATCTAATACTCCTCTATCTAATACTCATCCCTCTAATACTTCTTGTAATACTCACTCTTCTAATACTCCTCTTTCCATTAGTCCTACATCTAATTCTCCTCTTTCCAATACTCCTCCTTCCAAAACTCATTTCTTTCTCTGTCATTCTTAAAATGTTATAGCTTGAAGTTTACTTTAAACTGAACCGTTCACTTGATATTAATCAAGGTTTCTAACCTCTAATCTGCCCAACATGTTTTTTCATTTACTTTTCTCTCGTCCCTGCTTGTGTTTTTTGGCATTGCTCCTGCTTCCTTGGCTAACTATAGAGGAATGGTTTAATCAAGGTGAGTGTCCTTATGTCCTGTCTCCTCTATCTCTGCTCACCAGATATCCCCTTACAGCTACTCTAGCATTTGTAGTTTGGCTCTTTACCAAGACTGAAAAGTTTCAAGGACTTCACTTGTTTGCTCTCTTCATTTTGCTGCTGCTTAATGTAGGATTACCTACTTCATCTTAACCTAGACCAACATCACAGTGTTAGTGGTCCAATCTTACAACATCATAGTGATATCAGTCTAAACCTAGCCTAACATCATAGTGATATTAGTTTAAACCTAGCCGAACCTTCAGGTTAGATGTTGGGGAGATCAAGATATGAAAGGTAAGTCTGAGTAGTGAAAAGGAACATGAACTGCAGTTCTTAGTCCCCGTCTGAGACCGTGTTGTTTCCCCTGAGCATGCTTGGAGGTATGGTGTCACACAGTCATGCAAGCGCCACGCTCAGCTGTAGATGGACCAACATCCATTAGCTGTCTCCCACTAGTCCTGTCTAGACCGGCCTGCTGCTGGTGTGTAGTGTGGTGTCTCCTGTCTGTTCATGATATCTGTTCGTCTGTATGTATGTTACCGTGCGTGAGTGCACATACACAGTATCAGTCAGACGTTTGGACACACCCATTCAGGCTGTGTATGCATGCGAGACGGGTACTGCTGTAGTATTTAGGACATCTGGTTGTCTGGGAGGGTCACATTTTCCTCTGTGGTTGTACTCTTTTTCTACAGGCAGAAAGAACGGGGAGAATGACAAGAATTATGATACGCTGGATCTACCCAAGCGCACGGAACCCACTAAAGGTACGCTTGTTCCATCCGTCCGGTTTCTCTGATTGTAATGGTCGACGTGTTCTGTCAATAAGCTTCACCTTTTATGTAACGTCTGTCAGGTTGCTTTATTACGTCTACAACTTGTCACGCCTTTTCTTGTTGGTGAAAATAATAGCATCCCTAATATTGAATCTATGACTTTCTGATAAATGTAGAAATGACAGCTGAAATGGTCTCACAACTTGACTTTGTGGGTGGTGCTGGGAGTGTCTGCGGCGGTGTTGTTTAGCCTGGTCTGGTACCAGGCCTTGTTATGTCACTACCTTGACAGAAGGGGGCTGCTGCTTCGTTCTCTATACTGAGGAGGATTTGAAAACGCCTTTTCTTAGCCGGGCTCCAAAGCTTTTTTTGAAAAGAGCTCCCGAGCATTTGATCTGATTTAAAGCCATTCCTTTACAGAAGAGATGAAAAGCAGCAATAAGGTATCATGTTCTACACGCCTAAATGTTTTACTGTTGAACTAAATGTTTCCATTTGCATGTCTGAACCACATCACAAATGCCCATGACAGAGACATTATCATTTGATTATGCAGCAGTATAATCATACGAACAGGGCCGTTCTCCTGATTTGTAATGCACTTGAGGAATGTTATGCTTTGGCCCTTAGCTGTGACGCTGTACATTATCGTTCCACCATCTGGATCTATGGCCAAATATAGGTTATTTACTGTTGTTCTGGTCCTTCTTAGAACTTGATGAGGACATATACTTCTCCCCAATCCTGGGGTATCCGATATTAGAAATCTCATTCTGCTCTGGCTGTGGACTGTGTCTGATGTGGAATATGTGTGTTATACACACATCAGTGCCTTAATCATGGTCTATTAGCAGCCACTCAAAGTCAATAGCATGTCCTCATTGGCTGCAATTAGCCACATTAACAAGCCAAACTGGACGCCCTATTAATTGCGGTGGTTTACAGAGAGAGAGTGCAAGAGAGATGCACTTGAACATTGTAGGTCTATACACGCTGGGCCATGGTCGGTCTGTACA
>JACXGK010015159.1:0-10740 GCA_016801125.1 Novumbra hubbsi | reverse complement strand
ATGTTTCAGCCAGCCCCTCCCCACAAGATGTTTCAGCGAGCCCCTCCCCACTAGATATTTCAGCCAGCCCTTGCCCACTAGATGTTTCAGCCAGCCCCTCCCCACATAATGTTTCAGCCAGCCCATCCCCACTAGATGTTTTGGTGAGCCCCTGCCCACTAGTCTTTTCAGACAGCCCCTCCCCACTATATGTTTCAGCCAGCCCCTCCCCACAAGATGTTTCAGCCAGCCCCTGCCAACTAGATGTTTCAGTGATCCCCTCCCCACTAGATGTTTCAGCAGCCCCTGCCCACTAGATGTTTCAGCCAGCCTACACTCCACCAGACATGCCCTACCCTTCTTGTTAGATTCTCCCTCTAGTTACAGTCCTAATTAACACCTAGCTACTGTGGCTATAATAATATAATCACTTTTCCTGTTTCTGGAAATCCCCTTTGAAATTACACCGGATTAAGAAAAGTTGGTTGCTAAATTAGTGTGTGCATCTGTAATTTAATTGCATCTGAGGCTATTAATTAATAAGGTGCCTTCTTAATAGTTGATGTATAATTATTAATTAACCAGCGGTCATGATAAAGTGTCATGAAAATCAAACAAAAACAATTAGCATCCGGAGGTGTTTTAAAAGGCTCATTATTAAGACATTATGAAGAGGTAATATACTGTAGTTAGAAAGATTAGGAATCAAGTGTAGATTTAATATGGGAACAAAAAACACTTTACATTCATCAAAGAATTTGCTTGTGTTAATAAGGTGGCTCATTTTTACAAAATAAATAATGTAAAAGATTTGTCCTCTTCAGGACAAAGTTTTTTCAGTTGGAGGTGTTTTCATTTCGTCAATGACAATTTGAAATGTATTTCATTATATCATTGTTGTATTTGATTGCAGAACAGATACTATATTTTCCTTAGGATTTCATACAAAGAAGAAATAATATCACCACATGATTTATAAAAAAACATAATAACTATAATTAACTTAATAGTCATTTAGATGCATGTGAAAGGTTATAGAATTTAGTTTATATAGGGTGCCTCATTATGTTAAGGGTATGTTTGGTCTGACCTAGGTGCCAGGCAGTTTCCTCACAGAATATCTATTCTATTTTCTTCTATTTTCCCTGCTTCTTTTCTCCTCTCTCTTAGTTAGAATGTTATCATCTCAAGCGTTTTTGTTTGACCAGTCTCCATTTTCGTTGTCACTTGGTATAAATACAACAGGTAATAACTAACCTCCGTGAACAGCCATGAATAACATTTAAATACACTACGTAGAAACAAGAAGCTTTTAGTTTGAAGGAATACATCTCTAAAGTCTGATCAAGGAAAGTAACACCAAAACAAATGAGCTCTTAATCTTATCGGTGGACTAGCAAGGTCTATGCTTTATAGATCTACGCATCAAATCATGTTCATGCAGAATGAATGAGGTGGAAGGTTGAAAACGTACCACCTCAGGAACATGAAACTTTAAACAAACCAGACAATATGACTGTGAATACCCTACAAATGACAGCACAACATAAATTGACAACCGAAAGTAGGTTGGTTCCTACAGTGTCAGCAATAATTCTGTTTAAAATGGGATTGAGTGCAATAATATTTGGTCTGTAAAAAATACAGGAAAAGAAATACAGAAAAAAGGCTCTCTTCCCTATTCTGCACTTGCAGCTATTGCCAAAATTTACAATAAGTACAGAGCGTAAGCGTCAAACACAAAGCAATAGCCTACAGGTATGATATCTTAATTTGATAATTTTGTTGTTGCTGAAAATGTGTTTTAAGGCTTAAAGATGGTAATTCTCACTTTTACACAAAAAAGGTATTAACCACAAGATACTTTCAGCCATATTCCATATTTACTAATTACAGACTAGAAAGATATAACCAGCCTAGGACAGCAGATCAATGCCAGATGGTACCTTGTTTTCACCAGACATTAAACTCAATCAATCAAACTTTTTCAATCAATCATACTTAAGTATAACATTTCCTACAATCGAATTAAATGTGCTTAACAAGACAATAAAATATTAATACATTGATCAAATAAATGGTAAAAACAATATAACACTGTATGCAAATGAATGTCAAAAAGGTATGTTTTAAGATATTTCTTAAAAATGCCCAAACGTCTTGACTGCCAGGACAACTTAGAGCCAATTGCCAGAGGATCTAATATACCAACCAGGAACATATCTAAACTAAAAGCCCAGTGCCAGATGATCTAAAAGACCAACAAGGAATATATCTAAACTAAAAGCCCTGTGCCAGATGATCTAAAAGACCAACAAGGAATATATCTAAACTAAAAGCCCTGTGCCAGAGCATCTAAGACAACAAGTTGAAACATATAAATACTAAAAGCTCAAGGCCAGAGCATTTTAGGGACCAACCAGGAATATATCTAAGAGACCAACCAGTAACATGGCTGAACTCAAATCCCAATGCCAGAGCATTTAAGGGACTAACCAGAAACCTTAAAAACAAATCTGTATTTGGGTGGCATGTCATATGTCTTTTCTCAGGACTGGCGTCCATCTAGTCAATCTTTCATTACTTTTTCTTTTTTTAAAGGCCTGATTAATGCAGAGATTGTTGTCCTTCTGGCAGGTTCTCCCATCTTGGAGAGATTGTTGTCCTTCTGGCAGGTTCTGCCCTCGATGCAGAGAATATTGTCCTTCTGGCTGGTCTTTCTGGCAGGTTCTCTCCTCGTTGCAGAGATTGGGGTCTTTCTGGCAGTTTTTCCGCTCACTGCAGAGATTGTTGTCCTTCTGGCAGGTTCTACCCTCACTGCAGAGATTGTTGTCCTTCTGGCAGGTTCTCCCCTTGCTGCAGAGATTGTTGTCCTTCTGGCAAGTTCTCCTCTCATGCAGAGAATATTGTCCTTCTGGCTGGTCTTTCTGGCAGGTTCTCTCCGCGTTGCAGAGATTGGGGTCTTTCTGGCAGTTTCTCCGCTCAATGCAGATATCGTTGTCCTTCTGGCAGGTTCTCCCCTGGCTGCAGAGATTGTTGTCCTTCTGGCAGGTTCTAAGGAGATTAAAGGTGTCTTTTGGCAAAATGTATACAGGCTTGGATGTTTTTCTATCAGAAATGGCATCCGTCTTGCCACTTTACCCTAAAGCTAATATTTTTGGTGAATGTGCGCAAAGGTTGGAATATGCAGGGACATTTCTGCAGCTCATATAAGGTTGTCATTGGCCTCAAGTTAGCCTCACTGAGGAGCTTTCTACAACAGTTGATTTTATTCAAGGCTAATCAGAATCAATTCGGTTGATGTCAGCAAATTACCTTGATACTTGATTTAAAATGTGATTGGCTAAATGTGAACACAGTTACTACCCTGATTATAGGGTGTGCACACACAACCAACGCATTAGTCGTTATTTAGTTATTCTGAAGAGATTATCAATTAGTTTTTTACCTAAAATGTTGTTTGTTATAATATTGTTATAAAACAATATAATATTGTTATAAAAGTTTGTTATGAACAAAAGCTGCTTTTTTAATGAAGATGTGTAGACTTGATATACACAGTGTATCATGAGTATATTCCAAACAAATAAACAAACTTGAATTTAGTTTAACTAGTCTAAAATGATTCAACCCACTGAAAGAAAACAGAATAAGTGTACCAGTCATTCATTTTTTATGGTAAAGCAAGAAGAAAATCTCTATTCATTATAATTTCCCTCCATTTTCCCTGAAGCCTACTACCTCCATTCCAAAGAGCAAGGCAGGCAGGCTGGGATGTGTTATGTTATGGGTCCTTGGGGAACACTGGGGTATTTTACTCAGGCAGCGACAGAGGCAGCCCATTGGGAATACAGTAGAATCTGTGTGAGTATGTAACTCATTAGTTCAGTTATGTAATTTGGTAGTGATAATCCTTGAGGACCGGCAAGTTAACACACCTCAGCAACATGAGACCAAGTCATCAACAAGCAGCCAAGTAAATACAGTGCATCATAAGCTTTTAATTGTTAATACTGTAAAGTGGGGCCAGTTCCTGAATGGCATTTAGGGGAACATACTATATGAAACATAATACTCAGTATAATCAAATATGGCCAGTGGCAAAATATGTTAAAAAATAAATTAACAGTTGTAATGTAGTCAAATAATAAAGGCAAGTATTTAATTAGCTAGTAAAAGGAAGGATATTTCCCATGATAGGCCTCTTGGTGGCTCAAAAGGAGATAGGTTCAACATTTTCACACTTGACCCTCTGGTAAGGTTGTTCAGGGGCTCAACTTCACTTCAGAATTTCCTGCTGCACTGAATAAGAACAAGAAGTAAGAGTAGAAAAGGTGTCAGTATCATTCAACGTGACACATGTAGTTCAATAAGAACGTACAACATAGCAGCAGTTAACCTTTACAACACACTTATTGATCAGTTCTGGTGTTATCAGGCAGCAATCAGCACTTGGGGCTCAGCTTAGCTCTCTGCTTTAGGCTCTTTGATTTCACTCAGCAGTACTATGTAAGAGACAAAGAGATCCAAGCTCACAACCGGTTTAATACAACAATAATACATTTATAATGTCATTATTCAGAAATAAAAAATAATTATATCTACACCACTTTCTGGATTCCATGATGCAGTGTGAGATATGAGATATCATCAGAACACAAGCAAATTAATTAAGAAAAAAAGAAAAAAACCTTTCCCTAATGGGATGAGTTCATCTAATCATTCAAAATGTAGAGAGCGTTTTCCGCATAATCCTTCATGATTTAAATTTAAAAAAGCATTCCGTGTTGTTTAAGCATAATGGTTTGGTTACTGAGTTGAAAGTTTTTGAAAGAATGTTACATGCTAGTCCTAATAAACATTTCAACGTAGAGTGTGTATGTGTTGACAACAGAAATGTTGATGTGGCTGTCTGGATAATAAAACATTAAAACAGACAATAAACTACAGATTTGTTATTGTTACCTACCTACCATCACGGTTTTTCCTAATGAGACTTTCAAAATAGTTCCTTCAACAAGCTGTATTTATTACAAAGATTGATAATGTGCCCAACAACTAGATCGATTTTGTCCAGCAGTCTTTTGCTTGCTAGCTTAGCAAGTCACTCATCTTATAAAATGGGTTGCTGCTGACAAACCAGACACATTGTGCTACACACACAATTCCAAATACCTCCACTAAAAGCTAGCTTACTGCTGTAGTAGCTTGCTGACATCATCATCTGTTATCCAAACTGAATATCTATGGGAGAATGGCCTTGGTCAAGACCCCGATCACTCTCAGGTCAGGACAGACCTGAGGGGTTTCTGTGTGAGATGGGAAGACCTCTTCAGCTAACTCTTCAGCAAAAGTCACATGACAGCCATCTTGAATTTTTTAACAGACATAGGTGACAATTTCATACATTCACTTCAAAGACCTAAAACAAAAAGGTTTAAGGCCTACATTTTTATAACCACCATTGTTTAGAACCGTAATACTGTGCTTAATACATTTGTCAGTGGGTTCAAGTATTACAGTTAACCTGTTTTCTAAACTCTAAACACTGAAATAGTACAGTGTTTAGAAAAAATTATGTTTTAATTTTAAATGTGTTGAAGTATTAGAGACATTTTTGTAGTTGTGTTTAGACCCTAAACACAACTATATTGTATATTGTGTGTATTTAAGGTGGGATTGGTCTCTCTGAAACAATAAGTAGAAAGTAGGCTACCCAACTGATGTGGAACAAGGCCTTATATCACACATACAGTAAATGACAATCAACCTTTTGTTCATTAGGCCTGTTCAGACCATATGATAGTGATGCTTTTACTATACCAGTTACTTAATGACAATTATGATGATCATGTTGTTGATGAGGCCTGTTCAGACCATATGATAGTGATGCTTTTACTATACTAGTTACCTAATGACCATTATGATAATCATGTTGTTCATGAGGCCTGTTCACACCATATATGATATCAATGCTTTTACTACCAGTTACATGATGACCATTATGATGATCATGTTGAAGATTTGGGGGATGATGAGGGGAAACTTTCTTTCAACCCCCTTCATTAGAATGGAAGAATATGCAGTTAATTCTGTATTCTTGCGAGTATACAATGTATTCGTTAAGCAAAAGAAAATACATTTCAATTACAGTAAAAAGTGTGAATGAACCCCAGGATGGATCATTATAGTGTTACAATGATATAAGCAAAACTAAGTGTTATCAAATGTGCTGTACATGCTGATATTAGATAGGTATGTATCTAGGGAAAACCATTTTAATAGAATTTTTAACTGTAGATCTCGAAGCTGAAAATTAGACATCATTCTAATTGAATACCAGCTTCAAATTGCACCCACACCACCATAAATTATCAGGACCCATTTTTACAATAATTCTCACTGTCAACCTGTATTACAAACACAGAGGAAAGCTTTTTAAGCACTGATAAAAGTTAATAAATTACCTGGATTTCTAAATGAATGTCCAGCCGCCTGTCTGACGGAGATATCATTGTATTTCATGAATATTTCGATTTTGTGATCAGATCAAAATGCTGCGAATTCCTAAACAGCACAATGCCTAAGCTTTTACTGATCATAAACTCTTCTCTTTAAAAAAAATATAAATATATTCTATTCCTTGAAAATGTGCTGATATGAAATAATTAGAACTGCTTTAGCCAGGATGTTTCCCCTCCTGTAACATTTGCATGACTTTAGATCTCAACCTAGTGATCTCCAAGCGGTTGGAGAATAAAATACATGATTTGTGCAACAACGAATCCTCCACATTTACCTTGCAGAGCGAGATAACGGATTATATTGTGATGTTAAAGAGGCTTGTATTTACAAAAAGAAACAAAGGCGAGCGACCCATTCTCCAGCCCTGGGAGACATTGATTAGACTCTGTCATTCCTATTGAGCCCCTGTATCGCTAGCATTCCAGCTCATCTGTTTCTGGACATGATAGCCATCAAACAGTGGCTGCTATATTCAATGTCATAACATTGTCTTGGATTAAACGTAAAGGTCAAACTTGGACTTAATAACACAATCCTGCCAATGCACAAGCTATTTCCCACTCATAAAACCCCAAGCGCACATCCAAACACTCTCGCACAGCTATACTAGGAACCACTGGTTTGCTAACTCATTTTTTTTATGTCTCAGAGGTACTCACATAACATTTATGTAGTCCTCAACACCGGGTAGGGTTTTGTGTGCATTCACCTTTAGTTTGGATTCACGTGTCTTATCTAAGTTAGCCCCAAAAGATGTCAAGAAACCGCTGAAGTCTGTATATGCGCGTATGTGTACATGCGTTTAAGAGTGCGTGCGTGTGTGTGTACTGTATGCACTCCCAGCAGCTGCACTGGGCCCATGGGACAGGCCTGTGTAGATTGGGTCTCCGCGACGAGTAGCTCATTAGTGGGAGTGAAAAGAATCCACACAGATGGCTGTCAGCGTTCAAAAAAGTCGGCTGTATGAGATATGTCAATTGAGGTTTAAGTTCCTTCTGCTCATTCTTATGACATTGCAATATTCAAGCGGTATTTGTTTATTCCTCCCAAAACTACAAAAACATCGGAGCTCGGTGACATCTGAAAATGTGTTGTCTAATGAGGGCTCCCAGTACTGAGCAGCAGTCTGTACTTGTCATTCATCACCACAAATGACTCGCTCTAACTTGACATGTTTTCTATAGTACAGATGATGTGCTTGTCTGTTCTGCAAACACTGGGAATAGTACCACATTTAACTGGAAATATGGCAACCAGTCTAGCAAGGCGCTGGTGGAAATCAATTACATTGTTTAACTGTCAGAGTAGAGATGGAGGCCATAGTACTTGGCTCAGTGGCTCATCATATTCACAGATATAACACCTGCTGCATTATTTAATAAACTCATCTACATCTGTGTAAGATTCCTGGACATTGCTTGATACAGGAAATGTATACTTTCCTAATTGAGGTGAAAGTCTATCCCCTTTTTCCCATTCATTTGTGATGTATATTAAGTAAACTTATGTAATGACGGAGGAGATACTATAAATCAGAGGTTTTAAAACCAGGCCCTAGGGACAAGCTTACATTTCAGACAAGTTTTGTTGTAACCCTTAGCTAGCTCATCTGATTCACCTATTATTAGTTCACAAATTCGATCAGGTGTGCTACCACTGGAATGGTTGAAAAACTTGGAATTGCTGTCAGTCACCAAGCAGAGGTTTAAGAAGCCCTGATTTAGTTTATATCATTTAGCAATTTGATATGGAGTTTACAATAATGTACATAAATTAGGCATTAAAATAAAATGGGGTTACGTATACAGATTGCCTATAGATCGTTCCAACAATTTATTTTAATATTATTTTCTTTTTTATTAACTTCTATATTTTCTTTTACCTATTGGCTTACTTTAAGGTTAGCGGATAGGCTAAGAAATGTATTGTACAGGCAGATTCTTCACAAGTGCCATAGAAAGATTTAAAAGGTTTATATTGCTAGCACCAACAACACACATGGAAAGATTGAAAGGTTGATATTGCTAGCACCAACACATGGAACGATTTAAAAGGTTGATATTGTTAGCACCAACCAATATGGAAAGATTTAAAAGGTTGATATTGCTAGCACCAACACATGGAACGATTTAAAAGGTTGATATTGCTAGCACCAACACACGTGGAAAGATTTAAAAGGTTGATACTGCTTGCATCAACCCCCATGGAAAGATTTAAAAGGTTGATACTGCTAGCACCAACACACATGCAACTCTGAGTAACACAATGTGAGGATGATATGTTTGAATCGCATGTGAGAAAGCCAGTTACTACAGAATTACTGACCATGAGGGATTGTACTTCACACCGTAACAGGTTATGGAGTGTAAAGGAAAGGATAGTCCCAGTTGTTATCAAGTTCAGCTGGTTTTCGAAATATCTCCTATATTTAGGGAAACAAGGTGAATGTGATTAAATAAATACAACAGAAAACAAGCAGTATGTCAGGTCCCCAGGCTAAGAGTTAAGAAACCCTGTGTGGGTGAACAGTTGGACAAGTGAGATATACTATGCTATTAACAACTCATAGAGCTTTGTGACCTAGTTGTGAGGCTAACAACTTTCTCCTCTGGCCAATTCTAAAAATAACCTCCTGGACAGTTATAGACTTAGCTGTAATATTTAGAGAGAGACTGCCCATGACAGGACCCTGTTAATGTCTGTCCTCAATACACGTGGGGTACATATACCTCGTTGGTGCCTCAATGGTGCCCAGGCACATCTTCTTCTTCACAATCCTTGTCTAATTGATCATTCATGATTAAAAAATAACAAAATGAAACGTTTATTCTGCTTTTCTACTGCTGTTCTAAACTCTGGTCATATTTCCATTGTATTTGTACTGTTCATCTCTTCACAAACAAAAATAATGTGCCTTACATGTAGGTTTGTAAAATGCTACTTTGTCATTATTGCTAGGCTTTCTTGAAATTAAAGATTGAAGACAATTCATTAAAAGTGAAAGAAATTGGTTGAGAATTTTTATCCTTTACCAGGATATCTGGGAATTTGTGGATAGTTGGCAAAATGGTAAGTATTTAAAGTGTTATTGTATACTTTATACTCCTCTTGTGTTAAAAATATAATAATACTATAAATAACAGTTCGATCTAATATCGTGATTTTCTGTTTATAAACCGTAGTTCTACCAGGATTTTGAAAACATTTTCAAACACAGCGGCTAAAACAAAAGTTAAAAATGTTTAAATCGTTTCCACCTACATTTTTACAGAAGATTTCTTGACAACATAGAGGTCTCAGAAACAAACTCATGTAGTGTAACATTCTGGCCAGCGTTCTGCGCTGGCGTTGTATGTTGAACTCTCTTTTTGTTAACGCCCCCCGGACTCATTTATTGCTTTGTCACACACACCGGTTGATTTGTGTGTGTATAAATGCCTCTTTGTTTGGTCCCTCAGTGTCTGGTGTTTTCTGTTTTGCTAAACCGCTGGTCCAGAGCCTTTTGTTTATCTTTTCGAGTTACGTATATTGTGCTTTCTTTGCAATAAATCAACATACACGTCAAAATGTTTGCACTTTGTTCCTCACTTACCCACCATTGCGACATGTAGCAAATATGATCCAATAGAACATATTTTATTCTTCAACAAATTTATTTTGGTAGAGCCCTACCTATCACAGATGTTTACTATTAAATTACAATGTACACACGAGTCATAATTCTCTGGGCCAATGCTGTTTATTTACATGGTAGGGTTAATACTCAGGTTTGTATACAGCCATGGCCAAATGTTTTGAGAATGACACAAATATTAATTTTCACAAAGTCTCCTGCCTCAGTGTTTTTAGATCTTTTTGTCAGATGTTACTATGGTATACTGAAGTATAATTACAAAATTACATTTCATAAGTGTAAAAGGCTTTTATTGACAATCACATTAAGTGTATGCAAAGAGTCCACTTTGGCATTGTTGACACATCTTTTTCAAGACCTCTACAATTCGCCCTGGCATGCTGTCAATTAACTTCTGGGCCACATTGTCAGGGTTCCGCCCTAGCCTGACGGTTTTCGCCTCATTTCCACCCCCTGGTGGCCGTTGGGCGCAAGTACGGATCAACGTCACAATCACACCCAGTCACCAATCACTCACTCAACGGCCCGCACCTGTCCCTCATCAGTCAATCACGGTCCCTACATAGGTTCCCTGTTCCCATTCCCCTGTGTCAGTACAAACA
>JACXGK010015158.1:0-10740 GCA_016801125.1 Novumbra hubbsi | reverse complement strand
CCCTGTCTCCTTCCCTGTCTGTTTCCCTGTCTGTTTCCCTGTCTGTTTCCCTGTCTCCTCCCCTGTCTCCTTCCCTGTCTCCTTCCCTGTCTGTTTCCCTGTCTGTTTCCCTGTCTGTTTCCCTGTCTCCTTCCCTGTCTCCTTCCCTGTCTGCTTCCCTGTCTGTTTCCCTGTCTGTTTCCCTGTCTGTTTCCCTGTCTCCTTCCCTGTCTCCTTCCCTGTCTGCTTCCCTTTCTCCTTCCCTGTCTCCTTCCCTGTCTGTTTCCCTGTCTCCTCTGTCTTATTTTTTTCTATGACCCACCCACAAAAATGACCCACCCACAAAAATGTACATAATATGCAAAAACAATGCTCAATTAACACTGGCAATGAAAAACACTTGCTGCTCCAGAAGTAGGTCATGAAGTGCCACAAATGCCCAAACCCCTGACCCAGATGCCTTATGAATTCACTGACTATGTTGTCTACCAGGTAAATAACACGGCGCTCTCTGTCAAACAAGCACTGTTGCAGGTTATTGTATACTTGTTTTGGTGTCAATGTAAGATGTTTAAAGTTATATAGTTAGGTTATAAATAGTTATAAATAGTCAATCTCAGATGCAAATCTAAGTATAGTGTAAAAACCCTCATAGTTTTTGTCACGTCCTGGGTGTGGTACAGAGCCAAACGCAGACATTTTAAATGAAAAGTGAATTTAATCCAAAGAACACAGAAAACACGACACGAACTGTAAACGTAAAATGAAAGGTGTACAAACAATGTACGATGTACAAAGAAATGTGTAGAGTATCCACTATGAATTGAATAAAATGAGAACGTGAACGTTGTGACACACAAACAATAAACCACACCCGAAACTAAATAGGCTACCCAATCAGAGACAACTGATCACAGCTGCTCTGACTGGGGAGCCCACAGTGCCACAGAGATGGCTAGAGGCTGTGAGCCGCAAGGCATAGAGAAGGATAGGGGCCCCCAGCCAGGACATGACAGTTTTCCTCTCTTTCTGTCTCTCTGTGTCTCTACAGCTGCCTAAAACCCTGCCTGTTTAGGGGCTTTTCCTCTTGGTCACCTGGGCTATAGTTGTAAACTAGTATCACGTGCAACTGCACACACACACACACAATCACATCTTCCTAGCCTCGGTGTCAATAGCAGGCCAGAGTCACGAAGGCGCAGGAAGGGCCAGTTATCAGGGAGCGTGTCACTTCCTACTTCAGACAACAGAAAACAATGGGCCAGGCATCCTTCTCCCCAGGAAAACCAACTGAGACCAGAGATTGCCTGTGTGTTGTTGTGTTTTCGACACCATATATGTAAACCATATATATGTATATATTGCGCACTACTTTTGATTTGGGCTCGTTGGATTAGGGTCTAAAATAGTGCACTTTCATTCGAATAGGGTGCAATTTGGAATACAGGTAAAGTATTCCAGTCATGTACCAGCACCGTATGGTACTGGGTCATCTCTGGGGTTAGGGTAACCTTGCCAGTCTCCTCCCTACCGTGTATGGTACAGTACCATTATCAGGCAGTATCGGCCAATGAGAACCACCACATCGGAAGCGCTCACTCTTAGGCATCACAGTTCACAAACACAACAGAACATTCAGATGAGTCATCAGACCTTCTGCCGCGACAATGATCAATATCCTTTTCATTAGTCTTCAGCCTAGCTGACATTAGCTCGGTTAAATATTACTTCGTTTTTAGCAAGTCAGTCTTCCTGCAACCGAGGATGTGAGGAGTGTGTGTATGGTTGTCTGGCTGTCTGTCCTCTTGTCTGTCCGTGTGTGTACTTAAGCAGCGTGAGTGTTGAATCTCTTGATCATGGAATGTATTGCTATTGGAGGACTTTCAGTGCTTCTGCTCTGTTCTTCCCACTCTACCTTACCGGCCAGAGTGTATATACAGACTGGTTATGGTGAGTCCATTCTTGGCTGTCACACTGGTACCTTACTATAGCACACACGCACACGCACAAACTCGTGATACATCTTATCTCCAGCAATTTAGATAACATTGCAGGTACGAGGAAGTAAACGAGGGCAAGAAAAACAGAGTGGTTACCACTGTTGTCGGGTTTCTATCACTTCTGGCAGATATTATATAACCTAACCGATCTGCCCGGTCCTGTATTAAACCGTATTCCCTATTTATTCTCGTATTCCCACACATTTAAAGAGTATCTGAAATAACTCCACTGCAATCCAACTTTCCAGCTACGTAGACTGGGAACACTGGGCCTCAGCTCACCAGATATGAGGACGAATCATTTGAGGAGCTGTTGTGGTCTGTGGAAGATTGGCTCTCATCTCCCTCGTATCAGTTGAGCGAAAGACACTTACAAACTAGGGATTGTTGTTTGTCAGCTAGTGTCACCGGGGAATATATGTTGTAGTAGAATAAAAGATACTGGGGGATACTGTGTATGAAAATGGGTATTTTGCACCTGGAACCTATGAGTTATTTTGTATTAAACATGACCTTAATCTGACTTTTTGCCCCTTCCATAACATTCTGTCTTTGTCAAAGACAGAATTTTTGTCAAAGGTTTTTTAATGCTTGCTTACTTCCTCACAGAGGCAAGGAGGAACTAGTATTATCCATGCTTCTTTTGACATTTTGAATGACACGTAAATGTTTTGTCGTTCCTTGTAGATCTATCATGTCATGGTTCCTCATATTTCTGGTGCTATAAGACCATAAATCTACAAAGCAACAAATGAAAATAAATGCAAACTTAATCGAAATTTTTGTAATTCTTTTAAATGACTCAAAGTGCCATAGTGATCTAGGCACGAGTGAATAGAATGGCAGGGCCAAATTCACACACACAAACACCCGCAAACACACACAAACACACACACCCAAGATCAAGAGCCACAGCCACAGCTCTGCTCTGAAGCCTCGTCAGTTTGTCCACCATTTTTATATACTTTGCTTCTTGGAACATATTTCTTGGTCTTTTAGTCATATACCAAAGCCTCAGTTGTGTCATCCCTGGACCTTTCTCTGGACTGTGTGGTGCCACAGATGGTAAACTGTTAAAGTAACCATCCAATGAAAAGCTTGCTTTTTAACCCTAATAGTTATGTTGACTCATCCTATAATTTTAGGTGTGGCCTAAGCACAAATTGGAGGAAAAATAACCAACATTTAAAGCTCTACCTAAAACATTCCTTTTAAACACGCTGTTTAAAAAAAATGTCTACTTCTCATAGCATTATGATTGGGTTTTACTATTAAACTGCACAAAGAGAACAAACATTGATTATTAGAGAACAAAAGGTAAAGAGGAGTTCATGGACTTAACTTAAAAAATTATCAATTCATTATTGTCTTATTTTCAAACATAGCTGTATTCCTTTCCAACTTCGGCTACACTGTTAACGTTTTAAAAAACAGATTTCCTCCCATGTCACTCCCCTCACAACAATAATGATGTCATTAAACATAATCGTTGTGTTGTTTCTTTAATGTATTACATTTTTTAAGTGATTTGATTAGATATATTCTTCAATAAAATTAAGCTGTTTGATATTTGTTATACTGTTCTTTCTTTTAAACGGGGAAACAATTGAAAAAATATTTATTTAGGTTTATCATTAATATTATTATACATGGTTTCACCAATTCTGGTTAGAATTTGCAGATTACTGTGGAAAGGGATGATAAATGTCCATGGCACAGTAATGGTGGCCCACACGGGTATATCCATTGACCCTTGTCATTTACTGTGTTAACATTTGGCACATATGCTCTTGGTTTTGAACCTGGCTGTTTTGGTTCTGTTAGGCCACAGGGGACACCATTAGACAGAAAAATACTTCTTGTCACATTTCAACTTAGGGGATCTATTTCTCTCAGCACGAAACAGGTGCAGTAAAATTGGGTGAATGATGAACCCTGCACACACTACGTGCCGTTGAAAAACATGTCTGTACTTTTTAGTGCTTCCCTACAGCAGAGGCTGTGGTTAATGAATGTCTGTGTTTATGGTTGGATAGGTTTCTCAAATTCCTTCCAAAAACCTTCCATTTACATATTTTCTTAACCCCCTCGGTTTAAACAAGATCCACATACAGTCAGCGAAACTCTTGAAGTTAAAGTCTGTACCTCACACACATAAATATAGGGTTAAAATAAAGTTTCAATCACAATGTTACCATCGTCAAAATATGTTCCTTTTTTATGTTGTGCCCTGGGTGACTATTCAGAAATGCTCATTGTGCCCCATCTAATGATTCCATTTGTAAAAATGTGGCCAATAAATGGAGTCGTTATACCAACCTTTCTTTAGAGAAAAGAAATCCACACATCATAGTGTAAACCCTTGTTTTATGATAAATGCATGATTTAGAAACATTTTTCAACATATATTAATACTATTTCTAGTTGAAACAGTCCCTTATCAATTTGATTCACGAGTTCAGATCTTTTTCAGTCTCTCGCTCCTCTGACTCAGAGTCATTCATTATTGGCTGTCAGCAGGGCATGCATAAAAACCTGTACAATAATACACTAGAAGAAGGACTAGTTGTGAATACAGGTTAATATTAACAGACCCACCGAGCATCTGGGAATAATCACCTTAGTTTATAGATCAATAAACAACTAGGCATGTTGTGATATTTGTTTTCTCTTATGTACATACATGTATTATTGTTTATTGTTTCAAACTTTAGCTTGTATATTTCTAGGTTGTTCATCTCACTGTACATGTGTTTTCTTTCTTACATGTGTTTTAAGCCTGTAATGTGTGAGTAAAATGCATCTGCTTCAAACTACATTTGTTTTATGCTAATGAAACATGTTATGTGTGACTCTGATTAAACTCAATGAAGTATCAAGCTACTAGCCTGCATGGGATGTCTGTGTTCTAGGAGGATGTGCTTTTGCTTCTGTCTGAAAGGGTTGTTAATGGGCTGACCGAGGACACTCACCCTATCTGTCTGGACGTTACAGGACAGAGTGTTTACTTTCACATCTCTAGAGAAATATTTAGCTTTATAGCTTTTTTTCCGAGCCCCGGTTTGCTTGTGTGTAAACAAATTCGATGTTATACCAACCTTGTGTTAGCATCGTTTTCATACTGTGTGTTCCTGAGGAGTATATAACTGGGTTGTGCCCTTTGTGTGGGGAGGGGTTGTTTGGGTGTATGTGTTTCTCTTGCTTATGGGTTTAGGATAAAGTTAGATTTGGTTGTGGTTTAGGTAATTTAGGTTAGGGACAGGCATTAAGTTTTATGTTTAGAGTTAGACCTAAGCATATGGTTGGGGTTTAGCAATGTCTTTTGTTTCAACATTACGGTTAGGTTATTGAGGTTAAGGTTGGGTTATGGGTTAGGTATAGGGTATATATGTATATAGTATATGGACAAAAGTATTTGGCCACACCTTTTAATCATTGAATTCAGGTGTTCCATTCATTCCCATTGCCACAGGTGTATTGAATCAAGCACAAAGCCATGCAGCCTGCCTTTACAAACATCTGTGAAAGAATGGGCGAGGTACTATAATAGGATGCCACATTGCAACAATACAATTCGTAAAATCTCTTCCCTCCCAGATGTTCCACAATCAACTGTAAGTGGTATCATTGCAAAGTCAAAGTGTTCAGGAACCACAGCAACTCAGCCCGGAAGTGACAGACCACGTAAGGTCACAGAGCGAGGTCACAGAGTACTGAGGTGCATAGTGGGTAGAAGTCAGCAACGCTCTGCTGACTCAATAACTGAGTTCCGAACCTCCTCTGGCATAATATCAGCACTAAAACTGTGTGCCGAAGAGAAACGTTCCCTCCCACTGAAGGGAAATGTTAATGCCTCAGCTTACCACAATATTTTGGAAAATTCTATGCCTCCAACTTTGTGGGAATAATTTGGGGAAGGCCCTTTCTGTTCCTGCATGACTGTGCCCAGGTGCATAAAGCAAGGTCCATATATTGGATGAGTTTGGTGAGGAAGACCTTGACTGGCCTGCACAGAGCCCTGACCTCAACCCTATCGAACACCTTTGGTATGAACTAGAACAGAGATTACGACCAACATCAGTATCTGACCACACAAATGCTCTTCTGAAAGTATTCACAAATATTCCCACTAACACAATTCTTGTAGAAAGCCTTACCAGAAGAGTGGAAGCTGTTATAGCTGTGAAAGGTAGACCAACTGGATGTTAATGCCTATGGATTTCAAATAACATGTCGTACAAGCTCCAGTAGGTGTCATGTGTAGGTGTCCCAATACATCTGTCCGTATAGTGTATAGGAAAATGAGTAATATTAGTTTCTGGTCCTCACAAGGATAGAAAAACAAATGTGCCTGCGGTTGAGTGTATGTCTGTATTTGTGTGTCTGTCCGTCTGTGTGTTCGTTCTCTTAACAGTGTATTCCTCTCTCTCTCTAGTTGACCTGAGGGAGATCAAGGAGCTGCGGATGGGAAAAGGATCCAGGGACTTTGAGCGTTATCCGGAGGAGGCTCGCAAACTAGACCCCTCCCTCTGCTTCATCGTGCTTTACGGACTGGAATTTCGCCTCAAAACCCTCAGTGTGGCCGGTCAGTGTGTGTGCCTGCTTGATGGGTTTCCTTCCATTTAATCTGTGACTGATATTCTGGAAGGTTCAGGGAGTGGCAGGTCATTTAGTCTTTCCAGATATGTAATAAAACTGTGCTACCAAAGCTACTGATCTGTGGCCTTGTCAGAACACAACATTCATATATTCAACCTCTTCAATGCTTTCCCTATTTAATGTCATGTAACTCATACATACTGTCTTTGTCCATCTCTATCATTATTTTTCAATATCCCTGTCTCTTTATCTCTCCATTTCTCTTTTCTCTCAGCATTCAGTGAGGAGGAGGTAAATATGTGGATTACTGGACTCAACTGGCTGATGCTGGATACTCAGAGAGCTTCGGCCCCCCAGCAGATTGACAGGTAAACACGAGTGTGGGTTCCAACAAACTTTGTTTAGCAGGCTCCAGTTTCTAGTTTAATAAATCTACTGGGGTTCATAATTCGTTATTAGTACAGCACAAACTAGAGACCGGGGACAGTGTAAGGGTGTGGAGACATGTACGTCATTTGTTTGGGTTAATTTGGTGAAAACAGATGCTGCGGTTAATGCTTCCTTATGAGGTAAAAATGGGAACCTTTATTGTGTCTGGAAGAACACAGAGTGTAACAGAAAGAACAGCTTTTGTGTTTGTTTGAGACACTGTAGTATTTACATATTGCATTCAACACATCTTAACTCAACCACTCTGCAAACTTATATCCGTCTTAACACTCTACTTTTCTGCATCCTTCCCCTCAGGTGGCTAAGAAGACAGTTTGAAGTCATGGCCAGGAATCGTGAGGGCAGGTGAATCATCCTATCCCAGCTTCAGTCTTAGTCCTACCCCAGCTTCAGTCTTAGTCCTACCCCAGCTTCAGTCCTAGTCTTACCCCAGCTTCAGTCCTAGTCTTACCCCAGCTTCAAACCAAGTCCTACCCCAGCCTCATTCCTAGTTCTACCCCAGCTCCAGTAATAGTTCTACCCCAGCTTCAGTCCAAGTCCTACCCCAGCTTTAATCTAAGTCCTACAACAGCTTCATTCCTAGTTCTAGCCCAGATTCAGTCCTAGTCCTACCCCAGCTTCATTCCTAGTTCTACCCCAGATCCATTCCTAGTCCTACCCCAGCTTCAATCCAAGTCCTACCCCAGCCTCATTCCTAGTTTTACCTCAGTCCTAGTTCTACCCCAGTCCTATTCCTACCTCAGCTTCAATCCAAGTCCTACCCCAGCCTCATTCCTAGTTATACCCTAGCTTCAGTCCTACCCCAGCTTCAGTCCAAGTCCTAGTTCTTACCCCCCATTCCTAGTCCTAGCCCTTCCACTACTTCTCCCCAACTCAGTCCCGCCCATCTTTGGGAGGATGTGGTCCTGCACAAACAGCACGTCCTCACAGCCTTATAAGGAGTAGGAACAGGAGGTGATGTGATGGGCTCTGAGACGGCAACTTCCTGTCTCAATGGGAAAGGAAAAAATAAAGCTTAAGCTCAAATTTGAGCAAAATAAACCAGTGATGGTAAATAACTTGCTGAACAAAAGACACGGGATTGAAAAGACCTGTAGAAAGACAAGGAACTGGGTAAGCGTAGGGGAACAGTGAGAAAGGGACAGACGGTGAGACACACTGTCAGTACTCTCAGACTGTTAAAACAGCGAAGGGCCATGTTGTTGAGTCCCACAGGAGGGAATGAGAGACTTGTCTGGAAGTGATACAAGAGAGGGAACTAGAGATGGCTTGAAGACGGCTGGACACGGTTTAAAGAGAAATGTTGAGAGGGTTTTAAGAGAGATCTGGAGATGGTTAAAAGAGAGATCTACAGAGGGTGTAAAGAGGTATCTGGAAAAGGTTTTGAAGAAAAGTTTAGTAAGAGACGGAAAGATATATATAAGCATATGAGGGAAGAGAGGTTTAGTAATTAGAGGCAGAGCGCCAAAGACAGAGAGAGAGAGACCGAGGTTTGATCTGAGGGAGAGAGTATGATATCCAGTGTGTACCAGTCCCAGCCAGACTCAACCCTGCCCCCCTTTTTTGACCCATCCGGTCCAAGCAGACTAAGAGAAAGAAATCCCTACCATGCTCTCCGCCCCTTCCTGTAGAGCCAAAACAATAAGCCCTGGCAGGAGCTTTTCCGGCTGTCACTCTGGCCCATAACTCTGGTTCTAAAAAGGTTCCATTTGAGAACCAAAACCTTTACGTACACTTGGCTAATGGCTTGTTGCTCCTGTCTCTTTTTGCCAGCAGGTTTAGTTGACATTAAACTGTAATTCTGTATGCGTTTTTATATACATTTCAGAATAATTTGAAGAAACATGTCCTGCAGTGTTTTATAATGAGTGACAGAAGATGTAATATCGTAGTAACCATATGATGTAACACTGGTACTCTTCCACAGTTCTCCATCTAGGACACTTAAAATGTAAACACAACTAAACAGAGCTGTACTTTTCTTATACTACCTGTTGGCCAAACTATGCCTCCTGTTGGTTCAGACTTGTAATGTCTTAGTCAGTGGGATATATGGAATTGACTAGAGTTGAGTTCAGCGTAATGTAAAGAGCGGTTACATTTAATTGTCCAATCAGTTATGTTCTATATTTTTTTGTTATCTCTTGTTTCTGTCTAGCATTACAGTCAAGGATGTGAAGGCCCTGTTACCTCAGATCAATTACAGAGTCCCCAACATGCGCTTTCTAAAAGATAAGCTACAGGTAACATTACAAATAATAGTTATTGCCAGGCAGGTACAGGCTGACTCGGTGTTAAGAGAGGGTCAGTAACTTGTCCCATTTCTTTCTGGACAGGAGGTGGAAGCACGGTGTGATCTGTCCTTCCCTCACTTTGCTCAGCTCTACAGAACACTGATGTTTGATGCACAGAGGAGTGTGAGTATTTAAACACACACACACACACACATGAACACGCACACACACATCCCATCCCCGTTCCCCTCCCTCACCTGGCTTGTCCTCCGTTCCCTCAGATCATTGAGCAGCTGGAGCTTTCGTTCCTCCTCCGGTAAGTCCTACCTCACTTCCTCCTCCACTCCTCCACTGCTCCTCCTACTGTCTCTCTTTGTCCTCCCTTATTTTCTGAGAGTATTCAAATGTTATATATCTCCTCTGTTATCTCTGTGTGTGTGTGTGTGTGTGGGTGTGTAGGAACGTGGACAGACCAGAGCTGTGTCAGATCTCTTTGTACGACTTCCAGAAGTTTCTACAGCTGGATCAGAAGGTCCTGGCACAAATCAAACACACATGTTAGCATGCTGTTCAGTAAAACAGATGCTGCTGTTACTGTGGAGCTCAGACCACAGAGATGTACTAGAGAAACTTATCTAATTTCTGTGATATCACGGGTGGGGCCATTAAGGTTTTTGTGGTCAACATCTTTCTTCTCTTATTTCTTTGTCTCTGTCTTCTATCTCTTCACTGCCACCTGTAGTTTTACTCAACAAAATGATACATTTGTTGATCCCTCCTGATGACCTTGATGGAATGCTTTGATCCATAACCCATAGGAAGTCTCACTCACCAGTTGACTACTTTAAAATTGTGAATGCCCTCATTGGTACTCAAAGTCAGCCTAATCCAATTCTTTGGCTGAGATGTGCTTCCTGGTTGCACGTGGATAATGTTGTGGCCTTTTGACACATGCAGGAGTCATGGGCGTCGGACCTGAACCGGGTCAGAGAGGTCCTGATGGGGTACCTAAGGGGTGGACCACTCACAGAACCTGTGCTGCAGCTGGATGAGGTGAGACACATGCTGCTCATACCTCCATCTGAATTGTTGGGTTGCAGATGCAGTTTTGTGTGAAGACAAAAGGGTTTGCACTCATGCTCCCTCCAGTAACATTCACTCAAAAATTTTTGAAGAAGCATACATTTTACTCTGAGACATTAAGGGGGACATGAGCTAATAGTAGCCATAAGAAACTCACATCAATGCCATCACTTCTGAAGTAGCCTAATCAAGATATAAGGCGTCAGACTTTAAGATGATTCCATGCAATATGTCATGCACACAAGCATCCGAAAGGAGGCCAAAATGACACGATTCAACATAAAATGGTGGAGCACACACCACCGCATTGCAATAGAGCACACACCACCGCATTGTAATAGAGCACACATCACCACATTATAATAGAGCACACACAACCACATTACAATAGAGCA
>JACXGK010015157.1:0-10649 GCA_016801125.1 Novumbra hubbsi | reverse complement strand
TGAGTAGGAGAGGACATTTCCCTGTTACTACCGCAAATACTTCTACATGAAAGGTGTGTGTGAGTAGGAGAGGACATTTCCCTGTTACTACTGCAAATACTTCTACATAAAAGGTGTGTGTGTAAGTAACTATTTCTTGAATGATAGAGGCTGAATGTGTTAGCCAGTGACAGTGTTACAGGACATGTTGTTATTGATGTGAATGATAGAGGCTGAATGTGTTAGCCAGTGACAGTGTTACAGGACATGTTGTTATAGATTTGAATGATAGAGGCTGAATGTGTTAGCCAGTGACAGTGTTACATGACATGTTGTTATTGATGTAAATGATGGAGGCTACGTGTGTTAGCCAGTGACCATGTTACCGGACATGCTGTGATAGATGTGAATGATGGACAATCTGTTTCTCCGCTCCTCAGATCATCAAAACTTCTTCGGCATTGATGAGCGCCTGGGTCCGGTGGCTATTAGTTTCCGGAGAGAAGAGAAGGAAGGGTCCAGTGGAGCTCAGTATAACTACAGGATCATCTTCAGAACCACTGAGGTTAGTCTACAGCTACACGCACCATTGAAAGACGTCCTTTTATCATTACGCACAAATGAATCCATGGTCTCTATCCCTGGCTTCCGAACTCTCTCCCCCACAGCTAAAGACCCTTCGGGGGTCCATCCTGGAGGAGTCAGTGCCCTCGGCTGCTCGGCACACCACCCCCCGCGGGCTGTCTCCCAAGAGGCTCCTGGAGTTCATCATCCCAGAGCTCAACCTCCACTGCCTGCGCCTTGCTTCCACCTCGCCCAAGGTCCGAGACACCCTGCTCAAGCTGGACGAACAGGGGGTGAGCAGGAAACATCCGCACAGCTGCTTATCACAGCGCCTCAGCCACACTGCCAGGACAACCCAATATCTCTGTGCCTGGCTGAACCCCGATGGTCTCTGTGCTTGGCTGACCCCCAGTTGTGTCTGTGCTGACCCCCAGTTGTGTCTGTGCTGGCCCCCAGTTGTGTCTGGGCTGGCCCCCAGTTGTGTCTGGGCTGGCCCCCAGTTGTGTCTGGGCTGGCCCCCAGTTGTGTCTGGGCTGGCCCCCAGTTGTGTCTGGGCTGGCCCCCAGTTGTGTCTGGGCTGACCCCCAGTTGTGTCTGGGCTGGCCCCCAGTTGTGTCTGTGCTGGCCCCCAGTTGTGTCTGGGCTGGCCTAAATCACCCCTTTCATATGGCTCATATATTGTTTTATCTGTTGTCCTTTAGGTCCAGCACATCAAGTGCTGTCAATTAGTATCAAGATACTAGGATGGAAAATAGAGTCAGCTTGTCGTTTGTTCACTGCCAATGAGATTGCATTGCCTAGATGGTTGGTATGGCAGTGCGAGCTTTGAGCCAAACTCTGTGCTGATTTAGAACACACCATGGACTCTGCAATGGCATCATGAACTTGATCTGATCTACATCAAGCTTGCAAAATTGCTTGTTTCATGGTCTGCTTATAAACTTGGCCACTGAGCATAATGATCTGTTTTAACCGTAACCCAAACCAAAATGCTAATTTTGCCAACCCTGCACAACATTAGTCATCATCAGCAAAACTCACAACTGGGAATTTTGGAAACAGGATTTTAGTTCCTCCACAAAGGTGATGTAGTCTGTTCGGGACCGGTTCTATTCAGCTGCGAAGGGGAAACCAAAATGCTTTTTAACAGAGCACTGTCATGTCGTAAAGGTTCAAAAGAAGGCAAAGAAAATTCTGAAATTATGAACAAATATACAAATAAAACAGCGAGAAGCCAGTCAACATCCAAAAACAACAGAAAAAGAAAACAGAAAATAATTAAATAAAGAAATACAAGTACAGAACATGACTCAGGTCCACATCACATACATATGTCATGAGATCAAACTACATAAAACAGCCAGCAAAGTAGAAATGAATGACTCTAAGGAAGTGTTCCGTTATATTAGTAAAATATAGATGCACTAAATTACAGCACGTGTTTAAACTTTTAGCAGTATTTTAGTAGATTAAAGTGCTTTTTTAGGTTATTCTTGTGCTTGAGAAATGTTTTTAATACCGATATGCAGATTTTTTCATGATGTATAAAATATCTGTCTTTGAGAAAGATGTCTCATCAGTCTATTTGGAAACCAACACTTGGCATTCAGAGACGAGATATAATTGGAAATGTTTTAGGCATCATACTATTTTATTACTACTAACACATTTTTGCTTAGCTGGCTATTAGGAAAAATACAACAGTTGATGAACAGGCAAGATTTAATGAAAAGTAATCCCATGATGGACCCTCTCTTTCTCCAGCTGAATTTCCAGCGGAAGGTGGGGGTGATGTATTGCCGTTCAGGCCAAAGCTCTGAAGAAGACATGTACAACAATGAGAGCTCCGGGCCAGCCTTCGAAGAGTTCCTGGACCTGCTGGGGGTTAGGGTCAACCTGAAGGGTTGGGAGAAGTACCGCGCTCAGCTGGACACCAAGAGTGAGTCCTACACGTTCATCCATTATTATACCATCTACACGTTCATCCATTATTATACTATCTACACATTCATCCATTATTATACCATCTACAAATTCATCCATTATTATACCATCTACACATTCATCCATTATTATACCATCTACACATTCATCCATTATTATACCATCTACACGTTCATCCATTATTATACTATCTACACATTCATCCATTATTATACCATCTACAAATTCATCCATTATTATACCATCTACACATTCATCCATTATTATACCATCTACACATTCATCCATTATTATACCATCTACACATTAATCCATTATTATACCATCTACACATTCATCCATTATTATACCATCTACACATTCATCCATTATTATACCATCTACACATTCATGCATTATTATACCATCTACACATTCATCCATTATTATACCATCTACACATGCATCCATTATTATACCATACACATTCATCCATTATTATACCATCTACACATTCATCCATTATTATACCATCTACACAATCATCCATTATTATACCATCTACACTTTCATCCATTATTATACCATCTACACATTCATCTATTATTATACCATCTACACATTCATCCATTATTATACCATCTACACGTTCATCCATTATTATACTATCTACACATTCATCCATTATTATACCATCTACAAATTCATCCATTATTATAGCATCTACACATTCATCCATTATTATACAATCTACACATTCATCCATTATTATACCATTTACACATTCATCTATTATTTTACCATCTACACATTCATCCATTATTATACAATCTACACATTCATCCATTATTATACCATTTACACATTCATCTATTATTTTACCATCTACACATTCATCCATTATTATACAATCGCTGTTGAACACCAGTCCTCTACACTCACAGCTGTAGGGGGGATTGCGGTCACTGTGACACCTCATTCTGAGTACATGTATTACCGTTCAAACTGTGTGTATTTGTTGGTGTGTGTGTGTGTATACAGCGGACTCAACTGGGACCCAGTCCCTCTACACTCGTTACCAGGACTATGAGATCATGTTCCACGTGTCCACCATGCTGCCCTACACAGCCAACAACACACAACAGGTACCAACAATAAACACCTTCACAGAACAACACACAACAGGTAACAGGTAACATCAATAAACACCTTCACAGAACAACACACAACAGGTACCAACACTAAAACACCTTCACAGAACAACACACAACAGGTACCAACACTAAAACACATTCACAGAGCAACACACAACAGGTACCAACACAAAAATGTCCTTCACAGAACAACACAAAACAGGTACCAACACTAAAACACCTTCACAGAACCACGCACAACAGGTACCAACACTAAAACACCTTCACAGAGCAACACAAAATGGGTAACAACACTAAAACACCTTTACCGAACAACACACAACAGGTAACAGCACTAACACTTTTACCGAGCAACACAAACACATAACAGCAATAAAACACCTTCACAGAACAACCCACAACAGGAAACAACATTGAAACATCTTCACAGAACAACACACAACAGGTAACAGGTAACAACAATAAACACCTTCACAGAACAACACACAACAGGTACCAACACTAAAACACCTTCACAGAACATCACAAAACAGGTACCAACACTAAAACACCTTCACAGAACCACACACAACAGGTAACAACACTAACACTTTTACAGAGCAACACCAAACATGTAACAGAGATAAAACCCCTTCACAGAATAACCCACAACAGGAAACATTATCAATCAATCAATCAAAGTTTATTTATATAGCACAATTCATACATAGATGCAATTCAATGTGCTTTACAAGACAGTACATTAAAAGAGAAATAAAAAGAGAAATTAAAAGAATTAAAAGAGAAATAAAATTTTATAACTAACAGTCTATCTACAAATTGTCCTCTATTCGCCCGTCCACACATTCACTCAGTAACCATCCAATGCAAATCCGGTCTCGTTATACAAACAGCCTGATATTTTATCCGTGGATCATTCACACGATGCAGCGCGCCCACTTACATCCCAGTGTATTCACAATAATACACTCATACACTCATTGCGATCTTACTTACATTCACACTTTGTACGAGTACGCGTTTTACAAACCGACTCCACAATTCAACCTCTTACATCTTCCCACTTTTCGGTCACAATTTTAACAGATTGATTAAAACAGACATGGATCATTTTAACATGTAAAAAAATTCAGATAAAAGTTTAAAGGAAAATTAAGAAGGATTTTAAAAAAGTAATGAAAATTCTAAAGTCTGGTATAGGGTTTCCATGTTGCTTTTAAAGTATCTATTAAAGCTATAGGTCACATTTTGTGTTCAAGCCCTCAGTCATAGGCCTGTGAAAACATGAGTGTTATTAATCCAGACTTGAAAATTGATAGGTTTGGGGCATGTCTAAAAGGGCACTAAAACCCCTTCACAGAACACAACAGAAAACAACACTAAGACACCTTTACAGAACAACACACAACAGCTAAGAACACTAAAACGTCATCACAGAGCCACACACAACAGGTAACAACAATAAAACACATTCACAGAACAACACACAACAGGCAACAACAATAAAAAAACAGAAAAACACACAACATACACTTTCACAGAATGCCAAGGAAGACAATCAAGTATTCCTCATACGTATAATAATGTCATACATGTCACGATAATGCTTTTTTCACAAGTCCTTTTTCATCTAAAACAACCAGAAACTCATATTTAGGTACCATTTAACAAGCATGGTTAATTCTTTTGTAGGGAAATATTAAGGAGAAAAAATAAACCTTCTTGTAGAAATTTACTGTAATAATCTTTTAATTTCTGTGTTGATATTATCGTTGTCCACTGACGGTAAACATTTCCCCATAGTACTAATCAAGGCTTTCACGCTGGAGTCATTTAGCACAAGCATAACAGACAGTTGATTTGTTCCTCATTGTTTCGGTGTCCTGTTCCCTCTAAATGCCTGATGGGTCTGTCCATCCCAGTGGCTTCTGCCTCTCAGTCTGCTAGCGGGCAGTCCCTCATCGGTCAGCTCTTCTGGGGGACTCATTTGGAAATGTAACACTGCAGATAACTAACACTTGGCCTTCCTCTTTTCTGTACTACCTCCAATTCTCTGTTTTTCTGTTTCTCTCTGTCTCTCTCCCTTCTAAATTCTATCTTGTAGTTGCTGAGGAAGAGGCATATTGGGAATGATATAGTGACCATAGTGTTTCAGGAACCAGGAGCTTTGCCGTTCACTCCTAAGGCCATCCGCTCCCATTTCCAACATGTTTTTATCATCGTCCAGGTGGACAAGTCGTGCTCTGGTCAATCCTACTACAGGTGAGTCTAGTCCTGGCTGCTCCATACCTGGTTCAGTTGGTTTATTTGTCTACAGCGTTACTGATCAGAGATTACAGCTGTATGCAGTGTGAAACAGCATGTAGCCAACATTACACTGACTATGATTTATTTATTATTTCCCCTGACAATCTCTCTCCCAGGGTGGCTGTGACTCGCTCCAAAGACATCCCGTTATTCGGCCCCCTCTTTCCCAGGGGTGCTCGATTCCCCAGTTCCCCTGCCTTCAGAGACTTCCTGCTGGCTAAGGCGGTGAATGCAGAGAACGCCGCGGAGAAGGCGGAGAAGTTCCGCTCCATGGCCACACGGACGCGGCAGGAGTACCTGAAGGACCTGGCGGAGAACTACGTGACAACCACGCCCATCGACTCCTCCACCAAGTTCCCCCTCCTGTCCCTGGGTGGGAAGCGCAAGGACAAGCTGAAGGGCGCCAAGGGCGCGGAGCTTCACAGCGCCGGGGCTTTGGTCTGGGCTGTGGTGGCGTCCGGTGGGAATGACCAAGACGCGGGGGGGCACACGCTGCCCTGCCTCCTGGGGGTGTCGGCTGAGTCCGTGGTGCTGATCGAGAGATACACGCGGAGGGTGGTGTTTAACTGCTGCTGCCGCGACGTGATTGGCTGGAAGGCGGTTACGGACAGCAGGGCCGTGGGCGGTCCTTGCCTGGACATCTTCTACGAGAGGGGGGAGGCCGTGTCTGTCAATGTGATGGACAGCCAGGCCGAGGAGATCCGGGAGATGGTGCAGAGGCTGGAGGTGGGCGGGAACTCTTTTAAGCTGCTCGTACGGTCGTTGTGTCGCTCCGTCCGTCATGTTCCCTTCCTGTGTGGCCTGCAGTTGGTGACGCGAGGCTGCGAGGCACGGGAGGTCACTCCGCTGCGTGACGGGGTGGGCCAGCCGGGCTTCCTGATGAGCGAGGAGGGCTTTGTGACGGAGCTGCAGCGGTTCGGCTATGCGGAGAGCGGAGGGCTGCAGCTAGGGGCACGGGTGGTGCGGCTGTGTGGCCACGCCCTGGTCCACCTGGGGCCCGAGGAGAGAGCCAGGCTGCTCCGTACTGCCCACAAGATCCACATCACCGTCATCCCTCCGGACGAGAACGGCAAGCCCCGCAGGTCAGAGAGAGGAGGAGGCGGGGGGGGTTGAGGGGAGAGGACGAGGAGCTGTGTGATGGTGGCAGGGGGTTGAGGGGAGAGGATCTGGGTCAAGGCTGAAAAGCCTTTTAATACCGCGGGAGCTGTCGTTGATGAGGGCTAGCGGGAGGAGGGATGGGGGGGGCAGATGCCAGAGTGGCACGGTTCCAGTGTCCCACTCCATTGTTCACATCGTCTGTGGCCCACCAGCTGGCTCACTACCAATCAATGGCTCTAATGGCCTCTAACGATGGTTGCCCACGTAGTGACCCTCGACCATGTAATGTCAGCCAGATGGACACTGTTACACTGTGAACCTTCTAAGGGGTGAATGAGGGCAACACTAGAAAGGATAGTAGCTTGACAACAGGGTTCAAAGCACACAAAGACAACTGACTTTAGTAGCGATGAGCGGCAACAAAAAATGTGTGTCACACTACTGTTACATCTCACCATGGGGAGTGACACTTCCTGGATGTCTAAGAGATACCGTGTTTCTTCACAGGTAAACACATCTTATTTCATCCTCTCGATATGGTTGGCTCACAGCTACTGCTCTGGAATCCTGTATCAGTCATCAATACACCCAGGCACAGACGGAATCAGATCAAGCCTAACAGCGATAGCCGTGTTGACGCTGTCTGAGGAGTAACAGTTCCGCGGCTGATCGTGTCAGTGAGAAAGTGTAGGCTATACTGAAATAATAACACTAACAAACTAGAAAGACAATTACATAGATTTATAGTTCTAGTTACATAGATATAATACAGATTTATTTAACCGCGTGCTTTCAACTTCACAAAAAGTTAACAAGACTAAAGCCTTTTGGTTATTGGACCGTTCCAGAACAGTGACTCCATGGTATTGGTTAACACAATGACACTTACTGAGGGGTTATGGTGGACCTGATTGAATCCAGCCCTACAAACTTTAAAAAGGAAGTGTAAATGTCTCTTCAGTTATAGCTTGTTGATGGAATACTGTGTTTTGTGCTCCATCTGTCTCTGATGACAGGAGTTTCTCTGAGTTGTATCAGAAAGCCATCCAGGATGCAGAGCGTCAGCCCGGAGAGCGTCAGCCCGGAGAGCGTCAGCCCGGAGAGCGTCAGCCCGGAGAGGGTCAGCCCGGAGAGGCCTGGGTGCTGGACCCAAGGGAAGAGGAGGTGAAGAAAGAAGCATGGGAACAGGGAGAAGCAATAGAGATGGAGGTGATGGAGGAACCTGCTGATGGAGGAGAGGCTGAGGACAGGCAGCCAGTGACGGAGCAGGATCCGGACTCCCAGGGAGACCACTTGGACCAGGACCCCCTCCTCTCCCCCACCAGCCTGCGTCTGATACGGGCCACCTCCCTGCAGGACCAACCCCCAGACCAGACCGGAGAGGAGATCAGCCCCTCCCGGTTCACACGCAGCCACTCCCTGGAGAGACACCAGAGCTTCCAGGAGCCATGTGACGGGTATGTGAGCTCAACCTCCTCATGAGCCTCAGGTTATTTTGTTCACAACGTCCTAGTCATTATGCATTGAAACGTGACTAGGACGTTATTGTCTGTATGTGTGTGTTGATGACATGTGTTCATGTCAAGATCATGCAGACTGATACTTAAAATCTAAAAATCTTAGCCCAAATCTCAGACATTCCACAGATTACCATTTTGCCGCCCAGATGGGATTGGAAAGTAATTCATGTGAAGGGCAGATGTGTAATCTGGGCCTGTGTTCATCTCTCCGTGCTGGGCAGGCATGTGTATGACAACGTGGCCTCCCAAGTGGAGCCTCACATCTATGAGAACCCCAGGGACCTGACAGACGGACCACCAGACCTCATACTGGCCGTCAAACCCAAGCTTCCTCAGGATGAGGAACAGGTACGCCCAGAGACAGGCGGCCCAGAGTATCTGACAAAGGTTCCGTTCTTTACAAACACTCCCCCTCCTCTCAATCTCTACTGCTTTTTCACTCTCACTCCCTTTCTGCCTCCCTAGTTCATAGGGGCCAATTTGGGGGAGGAGAAAGCCTCGGCGAGGGACGTCTCCTCCCGACTGTCATGTCTGGACAGAGCAGAGAGAAACTCCAGGGCCCTCAGCCTGCACAACTCCATCACAAAGAGTGGGTATTCCAGCAGGCCACCACACTGTTGTGGGCCCTCCTCCAGATCCTCCCCTGCCTCCTAACCTGACCCTAACCCTTACCAACGCCCCCTAACGCGCCCAAATGTACTAACCCTAACCCTTACCAACGCCCCCTGCGCACTCTAACGCACTAACCCTAACCCTTACCAACGCCCCCTGCGCACTCTAACGCACTAACCCTAACCCTTACCAACGCCCCCTGCGCACTCTAACGCACTAACCCTAACCCTTACCAACGCCCCCTAACGCGCCCAAATGTACTAACCCTAACCCTTACCAACGCCCCCTAACGCGCCCAAATGTACTAACCCTAACCCTTACCAACGCCCCCTGCGCACTCTAACGCACTAACCCTTACCAACGCACCCTAACGCGCCCAAATGTACTAACCCTTGCCAACGCACCATAACCCACCCTAACGCACTAACCCTAACCCTTACCAACCACCCTAACGCACCATAGTGCACCATAACGCACTAACCCTAACCCTTACCAACGCACCCTAATGCACGAACACTAACCTTTACCAACACACCCTAATGCACTAACCCTAACCCTTACCAACACACTGCCCTAACGCGTTAACCTTAACCTTTACCACTGCACCCTAACGCATTAACCCTAACCATTACCAACACACTGCCCTAACGCACTATTCCTAACCTTTACCAACACACTACCCTAACCCTAACCAACGCACTGCCCTAATACACTAACCTCAACCCGTGCCCTGGATGAGGGGACACCAGCATGGACGTCCCACAGCGCAGAGGGATCTGCAGTCTTGTTAACACTTGGAATCGATGGCAAACATTGCTGACAGTCGTTCCCCCTGCCACGGCAACAACAGCTGGAGAGTGGCAGCAGTCAGGGGGAAGAAAGCTGTTAAGAGAGAATTTGTTAAGAGGGAGAGAGAGTGAAGTCAGGAGGCTGATCTAACAGGCAGACAGACGTCTAAAACCAAAGGCCCCTGTCCCCTGTGCTCTGTGCCCTGTCCCTTGTGCCCTGTCCCCTGTCCCCTGTGCCCTGTCCCCTGTGCCCTGTCCCCTGTGCCCTGTCCCCTGTGCCCTGTCCCCTGTGCCCTGTGCCCTGTCCCCTGTCCCCTGTGCTCTGTCCCCTGTGCCCTGTCCCCTGTGCCAGCTGATAAAGCCATGCTGAATGCTGCTGAAACTGAACAATTACAACTGCTCAGAAAATGCTCTCTGCTGTAATTGAGCTTCAAATCCCTTTTTAGCCCCCAGACCCTTTCTCCCCTAAACCCTTCTTCTCCTTATCCTCCTTTAGCCCCTGGTCTTTCATCCAGGCTGCCCCCGATCCCCCAAACCACTCTGCAACCCCCCACCAGCTACAGACTAAAGTAGGGACAGATGGGGGGTAGGAGAGGTGGTGTTTTGGCCGCCCCAAATCAGGGAGACCTTTTGCACCATCTGCTCTTTCTCTCTCTCCCTGCCGTGAGACTCTAAGACTCATCATACCGTTTCTAAAGGAGCAC
>JACXGK010015156.1:0-10740 GCA_016801125.1 Novumbra hubbsi | reverse complement strand
AAGGCCATAGCCCTCTCTATGGGATCCCATGAGTTGACATCCCATAGAGAGGGTTGTGAAGCTAAAGGCCATAGCCCTCTCTATGGGATCCCATGAGTTGACATCCCATAGAGAGGGTTGTGAAGCTAAAGGCCATAGCCCTCTCTATGGGATCCCATGAGTTGACATCCCATAGAGAGGGTTGTGAAGCTAAAGGCCAGCTCTTCAGATTATGTAGCTGCTGGTGGTACCAACAATGTATACTTCTGATGTTGGGAATGATCCAATCAGGATTTCTGTCTGGACATTTTTAGGTTATTATTATTATTTTCAGGCTAATCTAACACAGTATTGGTCACCTTGGCTACATCATTTAGGATAGATGGGTACAGGAGTTCAGATGACATACTTATTTGGTCCACAAAATTCCTACTGGAAAAGAAGTGTCAGGGTGGAAGTGACTTCCTATACAGTGATTACCTACAGTGCCTTCCATATGTATTCACCCCCATACTGTAAATACCTTGAATACGCTGTAGTCATTCCAAGACTGAATGAATAATACAAAAGCATTAGCATGTATGTCGGCTTCTGTGTGTGAGCACCTGTGTGTGGATGCACACACCTGCATTATGTGTTAGTGTTTGTTAGTAAAACGTATGAAAGCAACACTCCACCTATATATATATTGTAATTATATAATTCCTACCCCATTGTATATAACATAAACATTTACAGTTAAACCACATCCAATAGTCCAACTGTATGGTCTTTTCTCATCGTAATCTAGATTACATAATCTAAACGATTATATATTGATAGCATCAGGGATTATGCCTGAAGGAAATGCTTTGGCGTGCTACAGTTCCCCTACTTGCATAACAGGCATTATTCAAGACAATAAGGTGTGTATATTACAGTAACCTGGTAATTAGTAGTAAACCTATGCTCATTTTATGTGGCTCCACTGAGCCCATTAAGGACTATACACTACTCCCTCCCTCTCCCCACCAGACAGCTCAATTAGTACTGAGATTAATGGGAAACCGCCCACGCCTATGGTTTGGGTTCAACCCTACTGACACCTTACTGGTTCCTGTGTCACAATGCAGACATTTATACTTCCCATTGTGTGTGTTTTCAGCAGTCAGATCAGGTAATGTTCTGAGCTATTTATCTTATGGTTAGTTCAGATCAGACTTTTTGCTGTTTTGTAAACGGCAACCTTAATGAACTGGAAATGAAAGCGTATGTGACCAAAAACTTTAGATACCAGCAGAGACAAATAAACAAAATTGGATCTTGAAGGCATGTACAGACCAAAATCCAAGCCACCCTAGACTCTCCTGTTGGAAAATAACTATCACACTGGATAATTATTGGAGGCAGACAATATGCCCACAGTATTTCTCTTTTCTTGATCCAGTGCTCCTTCCTACCCCGCCACCGCTCCTTCCTACCCCACCACTGCTCCTTCCTACCCCGCCACCGCTCCTTCCTACCCCACCACTGCTCCTTCCTACCCCGCCACCGGTCCTTCCTACCCCTCCACCGCTTCTTCTTACCCCACCACCGCTCCTTCCTACCCCGCCACCGCTCCTTCCTCCCCCACCAACGCTCCTTCCTACCCCACCACTGCTCCTTCCTACCCCACCACTGCTCCTTTCTACCCCACCACCGCTCCTTCCTACCTCCTTCCTGTAAGTATAATCCATTCATATTGATTCAGAGAAATCCTGTTTAGAAACAGAATATGTATGTAGGTGTTTGTTTACTATAAACTATAGTTTAATGTATTTTGGCTACATATTACAGAAAGCTTTGTGCCTTGTGTTGGTGTTGGACCGAGTGGACTGTCATAACCTTATTTTGATTGTACACCCATTTTTACTAAAAAAATACATGATGAACATATTATTTGGGGGAGTATGCCCAGACCCCCCTAAAAGAGGCCCTATCCAGACATCTCTAGTGACGTCCCTGGCAGCAGCCAAAGCTTTCCAGTGGGCGTGCTTGAGTATAAGGGAGATATAGGGCTGCTCACCACCTGAACACCTTGTTATCCCACTGGCTATCAGGTGTTCCCCGTTCCTCCTTTCATGCAGAACATTTTAAAGACTTACTTGCTCACGTTCCTCGTTTCCTTAACAGCTGAGTATGACCTTCCATCTACCTCAGGGAAGAGGTGCCTCCTCAAGGTCCATAGCCTTGATAGCTGTTCTAAAAGGAGATCACTAAGGCACCCAGAAGACGCCTCATCTATTTCTATGTATTTCTCTGGCTTCTTCAGCTTTGCATCGCTCTCCACCAATCCATGTAATGCTTGCCTCATTTGCTTAACTAATCTAAGCAAGATGCATATTACAGCAGTTGTTTGTTCTAAGCTTTTCCTGTGGAAAAGTGCCGTGCCTCCCATCGTAAACGATGTACCATGCCAGTCTGCGGTTTCCTCAAACCTGTTTTTTATTAAACAGGACCCATAGTTCTAGATCACACTGGATAATTATTGGAGGCAGACCATATGCCCACGCAAAGACACATGTGCCCATGAAGATAGATAGATGAATCAAGGGACAGAGAAATAGATAGAATATGGCTCTAGGATCTGTTTCTAGGATCCATTCGTTGTAAATGCTAAAGATTTGGTGCTCAGCAGCACGTCAATGGGATTTTCATCCCAGTATACCAGCCCCCTGATTTTCCCTTTTCTCACTGGGAGTGACAAACCAAGTTTCCTCATAACATTCTTCTCATTTAATCCCAAGTATATCAAACTAACATTGTGTTGAAACTGCCTACCGTTTCGTGTGACTGGGATAAAAAAAAACATATGGACATTGTGTTCATCCAATATGGACTTGATGTGTCTTCCCTCAGTTAAACCTGCATGAGGATATTTCTTGAGCCACCATGGCCTCTTTATGTGCATTAGCTTGCTATCATCCGTCTCTCTAAGCTTGAGAGGAAGAGTGCAAGAGATGGAGAGCGAGAGAAAGATGGCAAGGAGATGTAGAGTGAGAGAAAGATGGCAAGGAGATGTAGAGTGAGAGAAAGATGGCAAGGAGCTCAGAGAAGGAACCGACAGCATCCCAGGGATGTGTGAAGCTGTGCAAAGGAACGGGAGACAGAGGGAGGGTAGAAGATGAGAGGGTGGCGAGGCGGAGAACTTTACATGGTACTACGAGGAGCAGTCTAAGTGATCCTCACAGCTCCAGAACTCCTGGCCTGGGCTGGCTGAATCGGGAGGATTGGGGCCTGAGGCTGGGGAACAGGTTGTGGGGGAGAATCTACCTTGGGGATAGGTTAAAGATTGTGACAGGGCCGTTTGCTACTTTCACAACCCGTAGTGTCCGTCATGGTAGACGACTCCATGGTGGTCCCCTTACCGAGCGCAAAGAACCTTGGTGTGACACTCGACAAGAGTACAAACATCAGTGAGTCTGGTAGATTCATGTTTTACGACATCTTGTGTTTGACCTTCACAAATTCGCCAATTTCGCCCCTCTTCTCCGCAAGCTCCATTGGCTTTGTTAGAAGCTCGCATCCGCTACAAGACCATGGTACTTGTATATAGTGCAGCAAAGGACGCTGCACCTCCCTACCTGCATCTTAAGTCCTGCACCCCTTCCTATCCACTCCAGTCTGCCTCGTCATGTCTTTTGGCCACTAACCCTCACGGGTGGGCAGCTCCCGCTCTGCCAAGCCAAAACTCTGTCTTGGCACCTCCATGGTGGAACAAACTTCCCCTTGAAGCCAGGACAGCAGAGTCCTTGCCAATCTTCCGAAAGTGGCTGAATACCTACGTCTTCGATGAGCATCTTAATTAACTTGTGTACCGTCCCCCCCACACCACCCAAGGAAAAGATGCATAAATAATCACTTCACTTTGATTCCTCTTGCACTGATTTTGCCGACTAATGACTTGGATAAAGGAAATCGTACTTACTATGATTGTGAGATGCTGGTTTTCTAAGACAGCATAGGAGGAATGTAAGTCACTGTGAATAAGTGCTAAATGAATAAAATGTAAATGTACAATTTTATCTCATACCTATTGAGCTGTTGTGGGTGTAGCTTGACCGTATGGTACGTAAGAAGTGCCCATCAAGGGAATCCAACTTGTGGGAGGTGTTGCAGGAAGCACGGGGTGAACACTCTCAAGGCCTGCAAGGCTGGAAATGCGGCAAATAGAGGATTCTTTGACGAAAGCAAAGTTTGAAAGACACAATTATTATTTCAATTCAAAATATTTTCTGTGTATATTTTTCTATATTTCCTATTCTAACTAACTTCATGTATGTTTTCAGGGAAAACAAGTGACCCCACAAGACAGTGTAAATATATATATACATATATATATATCTATGTATATATAGAGACATGTATATATATAGAGAGAGAGGGAGAGAGAATTGTGCCTTTGCGTGTCCCGCCATGTGGGTTTGTGAGTTTGTCATTGTGTAAACATGGTTTTGTGTACGTGCGTGAACTTGTCAACGAACGATGTACCTCTCCTGTTCGTTGTTTACTCAGATGTGGGCCGGTGGAGTCATCTGTTATCCTGGCTCTGGTCGCTACTGAAATGAGCTTTGTCTTGCCAGAGGACTCTTTCTCTCTGTCACCGCATCCATCCAGTCGAAACAAACGGCATTGTGGAAATGACCTTCAGCATGCACAACGGCTGTCATGCTGCCCTTTCACCTTTAGCCAGCACAGTAGCCATCTCATTTTACATACGATCCGATGATCACCCCTCCTCCCTTACTTAATGTATTTTTTTTTTTTTTACTACTTTATTTCACCTGTAATAATGAGTGTGTACACGCTGCACTAATTGGCTAGGGAAACAGATGAAGGGACAAGTAGAAACACAACAATGATTCAACGAAAATGCTGTTGACTAATTAGCGCATGGGGATCATTGTACAGACACGTTTGCTTAATATCATACAGAACTACGACAGCACGCAATAAACAAACAACCCAAAGTTTTGCATTGCTTAAACAAAAAAGTATTAAATATGATATACTGTTTATGTGAAATATGTCATATATACTTTTGAAATTAGTCTTTTGATGAGTTTTGGTTCAAATGAAAACAACTACTAGGTTGAGTTGTAAGATACATTTAATTAATAGTTTTCAGGCTATAATGTTGACCCAAAACCTGAGGAAGCTAAGACACACCCAAAAGGATTTCCGATGTACACAGTAAACATAAACACTGTTTTCAAAGCAGGCTAGACAGTCAACTGAGTTTCCTAGAATGTGGAGTCTATTAAGTTGAATGAGATCGTTTTCAGAATCAAAGGCTTTAGCCGAATCAATAAGAACAGCTGGACAATACTGCTTGTTGTCTAAAAGAGATATTGTCATTTTGAACCGTTAGTTCTTTGGAAACAGAAAGGCAGTGCTGCCTTGGATAACAGATAAAGACACAGCCTGATTAAAGATCAGATTATCGAGCCAAGCTAAATTTTAAGGGTCAACATTTTAGCTATTCAAATATACTGGCTGAAAGGTAAAAACGGGGGGTGTTTTTAGGGAATCTCTACAGTGGACAGAGGCATCAATGCTGGCAGTGGGAGTGAGCAGGCCGATTAAATTGCGCTGACCAAGTGATTGTTGAAGTCTGATTACTCAAATTGTACCTTTAATAATACGGAGGTTGCTGGAAATAGTGGTTACAGTTTCGTATGCGGCACACTGCATGTTGAATGACCCTGGCTAAATAGGAGTCATTCCAGGGTCACCCCCTCCCCCTAGACAATAAATGACCACTGTAAATGATCCTTTCAAGACAGATGGGCTATAAAATCAGAGAACAAAGAACAGATACAACCAAGATCTATTTAACAGATTATCAGAGAGTGCCTTATGATCTGTTAATTACTTTTGCATACGTAAGCCATAGACAAAGGCATGTTCATACTTTTCATATATATTTCATATATCATATTTAAGTTTCCACAGAGGTAAGAGTGTTTGCTCTAGGCTGCTGAGGGCAAGATTGCTTTTGGCCAAAACTTTTTAATTTAGAACAACAGGCAGCAGATTTACACAATAATCTTGCTTTCCTGGTTGACTGAGTGCAATGGTAGCTTGTTTCCCTGAAGAATTGCCAATCAGAACTTTCGGAGGATATAATTTTGTGCCAACGCAGGTTTTTTTTGCTTGAACAGCTCTTACATTTCAGTGCTAAATCAGGGTCTGTAGCTGTTTTTGGATCAATCATTCTTGACAGGCATGCCAGATAGTGTTGCCGTAATGTGACACAGGCAATACTACAATGACCACTAATGTAATTATCCATAAACTTGGGATTGAACCTGGTGGGCCTGTATAGTTTGGAAATGATATAAAACACCCAGCTGGAGCATGTAAAGGAGGATTGAGCATATCCCTAAGTAAGATGCCTAATAGCTGAAACTCTAAGCAGATGTGAGGGGCGATGGTTTCACCTGGGACAGTCAAAGCACAGACAGGAGCAGAGGTTGATCTATGAAGTGCACTAACAATGAGAGATATTCCGGCTGATTTGCATGTCGGCGAGTGACAGAGCAATCTGTTTATGCAGAGTCTTTGGTAAAATGACAGAGCATTGCAGATTCTCCTTGGTGAACTTATATAAAGAGTATAACTGGAAATGCAAATCTCTGAGTTGGTGGCAGAATTAGAAGCCAAGGTTCTGAGATGGTCATCTAGACATATGGGCCAGCGCTTTTTGCGATGGGGCGACAGTCTGGATATTGACATGAATGAATCTGTTACAATTAGGGTTGGGATTAGGCTCAAAGACATTGACTATCATAGTTTATGGATCTTGCAAATCATTCCGGTAATTGTTAACAGAGAAATCACTACTGCCTGAATGTAGATTACAATAAACCATTTACTGTAAGATCATAAGGTTGAGTTTATAAACTCTATGTGCCTCTGGGTGCTTGTGTTTGAAAGTTTGTTGAAACTGTTTCATTTACATACAGAGAGCACCGAAGGACACAAAGCAATCATAAAGGATCCTATGTGTTATTCCGACTGCTAGCCCAGAACAAGGTTTGGGTTTAAACATTTACACAGATCCTGCTCTATGCAGTTGTTTGCTTTGTTTTTTTAATTTGTAGGAAGTGCTCTGAAGAAACCAGACTTACATGAGTCATCAATGGCTCTCTGTTTAAACATTTTCTCATAATGAATGAATTATGTGTGTTTGGAAGATAGATCTATATGTACTCATCTGGGACAATCTGAGCAGACAGAGCGATAGCCAGGGTGAAGTAAACACAACAACACGGTCAAATCTATTTGTACAGACTAAACAAACATTGCGCTGTAGGGAACAGCAAAACTAAATTGTATTTAGTTACACAGTTACAAAAGAGTTCAAATAACATCAAATGACATAAAAACCTTGCAAGTTGAAATAATCATTAGAATGATTGATTATGCACAGAAAAATGCCCATACAGGGAGACATTCGATAGCCATTTTATACAGACATTTTCTGTGCCATGCGGTAGGTCTTTGAAGGTTTAGGTGTGTTAATGTTTTAGGAATGCAAATGACAACCGATTACACAGTGTTTTTCAGTATGAGTTGTGGACTAAATACACATAGGATGCAATTTAGTTCCTAGATTTGGTCTATGATGCATTTCAGTGCCCACTGCTAGGTGGTGGCTAAAGCTTTTTAGAACGCCACTTTGTCTCTGTAGTCAAAAGGAGTCTAATTTTGGAAAACACCTCCATTTTGCTTCCCTCCGTCTCTGAAGTTATGTAACAGCTGGAAGAGGCTTGAGTGATTGTGAGTCGGTGAGTCGAGAGTTTACTGCTTGTGACTACAGCCCTCAGTGATCTTTAATTAGCAAAACACTCACAGATTATTTTGTGAAAAGAGTACTACGGCATGGATTGGTTTGCATAGAAATGTCACTGAAAATGGTGTTGTGTTTTTGGAAGCCAGGTTTAGTTCTAAAAAGGCAAGAATTTGCCTTTAAGGTTAGGTAAGTGCTTTTCCAATGCTTTATATTTTGTAACTCTCGACAAATCATTTAAACGAAATTATCATAACATAATGCGATGCAGGTGTCTAAACACAAGCACACACACATACACACGTTTACTAAGCTAAATGGTAACAGCAAAGTGGCCCTTAAGAAATGCTGCCTTAATGTAACCAATTGAAAGAAAAACTATCCAAAACACAAAATAAGACAAATAAATACCTTTTTCAAAATGGCGGCAGGAAAAAAAGTGGCCAAATAATGAACCTGTTTTTATGTAGCCAGAGTTTAAAGATGTCTTTCCCCTGTTATATAGTTAACTAAGAAACAGGTTTACTCAGCTATCTTACACACCCACAGACCTAGACCGTTGACACAAAGGTTGCTCCTCATCCATACTGGAAAAACTTTTCCCTGTACATTTCTCTTCTCACTCTCCAGACATTTCTCTCTGCAGGTCAGTCTACGTCTCACCCTCACTTTCGGAATTATTTTCTCTACCTTCATCAATTCCTTTATATATTCTTACCGTTCTTTTTCTCTCTCTACCTCTTTTTCTCTTGCTTGAAATAGATTTGCTCCTTTGTGTTTTCATAGAATGCAAATGATGCTGTGTGATATTGTCTGCCTCAGGGGAAGAGGAGGTTTGTTTTTGGTAACGTAACAAAAGTATAGTTATTCCTACAAAACATGACAAGCTCTTGCCATATGTTCACATGTATCACTAATTTAGAAAACATGACAATAACTCAGTGGTAAGCAGTAGATGCAGAAACATCTGATAAGTGTACACCGCATTGCTGACTTAGTTGTATAGTACCGCTCTAAGCATGCAACGATAAGCAAACCTAATGAATGAATGACTGACTCAACAGACCAACGTTGTCCGTCTTTGTGTGTGCGAGAGTTTTCCGGCTCACCAAATGCCCTTGATGTTCTAGTTGTGGTGGGGTCTCAGAGCTGCTTATTTGACGGCTACATGGAGCAGACATTTGCTGAAAAGCTACTTAATCATCAGGCCCTCATGTCACGTCGTGACAGCCTTAGTTATCACTGTAAACGCCTGGTTGTGACGGTCAGGTGACCAGACCGTGTCCTTAGGCTCGCTTTCTACGGGCCTCAGATTGCAAACAAAGCCAAAACAGCTTGAGAGACACTGCCCCCTCGTCCTGAAAGGTCATGATCCTCATTGTATGAATGAACAGTTCTTGATTGAAGAAATAAGTTTGTTTGTTTGTGTGTTTATGCGTGCAAGCAACTGTGTGCGTCCAATTATGTAAGCGTGCATTTCTGCATGTCGGTGTCCCTCTTGCTTTGACGATGATTAACATCACTGGTCACTTTATCCATGTGTCCATGAATCATGATACACAGCAATCATGATAAGAGCTGTGCAAAAGGGAATCAATTGGAGCCGCAGTGACAGGCGGAAAGGAGGGAATTGCAGCACACACACACTCACCCACACAAACACCCGCAACCAACACTCCCACTTTCCCTCTCTCACACATACAGTACACACATTATGGATAGAGGTCTGAGAAAATAGGCTGGTGAATACCAGTCATGTTGCCAGTACGTCAGCAACATTAACCAATCAAACAGTTTTTCAATTAAAGATACAGCCCATACATACAGACAGCACAGTCCATACAGCCCAGACAGTCCATACAGTCCAGACAACTCATATAGTTCAAACAGCCCAGACAGCTCATACAGTCCAGACAGCCCATATAGCCTAGACAGCCTGTATAGCCCAAACAGCCCAGACAGCTCCGACAGCTCATACAGCCCATATCGCCCAGACAGTCTGTGTAGCCCAAACAGCCCAGACAGCTCCAACAGCGCATATAGCCCAGACAGCCTGTACAGCCCAAACAGCCCAGACAGCGCTTATAGCCCAGACAGCATGTATAGCCCAGAAAGCCCATAGTGCCCAGACAGTTTTGACAGCGCATATAGCTCAGACAGCCCGTATAGCCCAGACAGGCCATATGTGTTCCTTTTTGTCGAGTTGATTGTACTGTTTTTCTCTTCATAATCGGCCTAGTTTCTTCACTGTAGCAGTCTGATGTAATGCTGCATTTGATCTTTATTTGGGTCACTGGTATCAAGTGGTGGAAACACAATATACACACACACAATGTAAATGCACAAAGCGCGCACACACACACAGACCAAAACAGCCACACACACAGTTTGCCATAACTTCACTTAGACCTAAAGCAGCACAACACCAAACTGACAGCCAAAACAGAAATGTTTTCCTTTTAGAGTCCTGGTAGAAACAAGGTGTTTAGGCAAGTATATGTAGGCATTTACTAAATCCAATATTTTGCATTTTGGCCACTGCAAAACAAAAAATGAATTTACTTCAAGGTGTTCATTGAACAATATTGTGAGAATGGCAGGATATTCCATCTTGGTAACAGAACTACAGCTGGTGAGGACAAGGGCTTACGTGTGTGTGTGTGTGTGTGTGTGTATGTACGCAAACATTCAGAGATGCAGAGAGTCTGGTTGTTCGGTAAGCAACAACAACAGCTGAATATCTGACAGCTTTCTTGATTTTGGGGAAACAAAAGCCAGATGCTCAGATGCCTGGAACCCCGTCACACCCCACAAACAATGTCCCGAAGCTGACTTCTGCACCAGAGATGAGACTACTCTGGCCAAGCCCAAACAAGCTGACTCCTGCACCAGAGATGAGATTACTGTGGCCAAGCCCAAACAAGCTGACTCCTGCACCAGAGATGAGA
>JACXGK010015155.1:0-10781 GCA_016801125.1 Novumbra hubbsi | reverse complement strand
AACAAACCACGTAATACAGCTTTAAAACTATACCATAACACATCAACCTGCAAACAAACCACGTAATACAGCTTTAAAACTATACCATAACACATCAACCTGCAAACAAACCACGTAATACAGCTTTAAAACTATACCATAACACATCAACCTGCAAACAAACCACGTAATACAGCTTTAAAACTATACCATAACACATAAACTTGGAAACAAACCACGTAATACAGCTTTATAACTATATCATTACACAAAAACCTGCAAACAAACCACGTAATACAGCTTTAAAACTATATCATTACACATAAACTTGGAAACAAACCACGTAGTACAGCTTTATAACTATATCATTACACAAAAACCTGCTTAATCGCTTTCTTGCCATATCATTGGGCATTTAATTGTAATCTCAAAATGTATATTAAACAAATGTTTGGCGCATTCCCTTTTGAAAACCCCTCGTAAGAACAAACAAATACACGGGTGAGCACCAGATTCCACATGTTCAATTCCTATACAGCAGTCTCAGCAAAACACAATGTGAAAATGTCATTGAAAGACCTGTTGCAAATGTGTTTGTCTTTTGTAGAACTTTTCATATACCTCCAGTCAAATGTGTGACATTGGAAAACATTCCCATGCATTTTTTCCAACTCAAAGCAACTTTGTCTGTGCAGCGGGAACGTAGTTATAGCCCTTCCACTGAAATAGAGCTGCAGTTTACATTGAATTAGAACTAAATAGTTCAGGCTGAATGGGCGTGCAATTAGGTGGGCGTGTTTAAGCTGATTGGGGTTAGCTCTGTGTACAGTAATACAGAGCAACCCCTCCCCTTTCCAGTTGAACTGGATAGCTACAGCACACACACACACACACACACTCTCTGTCCATCCCTATGTGAGTGCTCACCTGCGCAATACGTGCTGTGTACTACCTGTGCTGTACAGAGAACCACGTCTGCCTCTCGTGTGTGTGTGTGTGTGGTCATCCCGTGGTGACCAGGTGTGAGGTCTCACCTGTGCATGGCTGCGGGGTCCTTGTCATGGTGGATAGGTCCGTGGTGGAACAGGTGAGGTATCATCTCCATGACTCTCCTGGTGGGCTCCGATATGCTCCCTCTGTACTCCGGCTGGGCATGCCTCCGCTGCATCACCTCCTGCTTGGCGGACTCCTTCAGCCTCTTGTAGAGGGTGCGCAGGCCCTGGGCGGTGCGGGGGGGGCGGTCCCCGCCCAGCAGGTTGTACTGCTCGGACACGGTGTCCCAGCACTTGTTCTTGTCCACGATGACGGCGTGCTTGTTGGTGTGCTCCTCCAGGATGCGGATGTGGGGGCGCACCAGCTTTAGGAGGTCCAGCTTCTCGGAGAGGGTGAAGTTGGAGGAGCGAGCCTTGCCCACCATGCTGGACGACATGTAGACAGAGCCGGACGCCATCTTAGAACATAGCCCGGGACCGAAAACTAGACCGGGGCCTAGACTAGATGACGGCACCAGGTCTTAGCTCAATCCCTTGGTTTTTTTCCCCCTTCGCTGCTTTTTGTCGATTTGGTAATATCTTCCTCTGTGTTTGGTCTGTTTCCCTTTCTCCCTTTTCTTTCTGTTCCTTCTGTCAGCGGGCTGTGACAAGGCTCAGGCTAATACTGGTTTAACTCTCTCTCTCTCTCTCCTTGTTTCTATCTCTTATTTCTCTCCTTCACTGGATTCTCTATAAAACATGCTCACTCTAACGCTAAACACTCTCTTTCTCTCTCATTGAAGGTCTTCTGTGCTCTGTGTTACACAACACACACACAATAAGAATCAGGCTTAACTAGGCCAGCCTCGTTTAGGCCCCCGCCTACCGCGGAGGGCTTTGGGTGAATTCCTCCCAGCTTAGGCTGACGCAGGCTAAAGCCGCTTAAACCCAGCCCGACCTACTTACAGCCCAGTCTCTCTAAACCTCAAACCAACGCTCATTTTAACTACTACACTAAATTCTAACACACGGGGGAAATGTTTGCATTAATGTGAAAAATTATATAAAAGCGTAAATATAAATGTGCTTTGTGATTATTTTCTTTCAAGCGCAGATAAGAAAACGGCGCTGATCTAACCGGAGGTGCGAGCATTGCGCGCGTCCGTGTAAAAGCGCGATTTGTTATAACAAAGAAAATCAAACCCGCATCCCACAAATAAACACGGCACGAATTATCCACGGACGGCAACTGAGTGAGGGGCATACAAGAGAAAAACCACAGATAGCTGGATCGCGGGGAAAGGAGAGGAGACAGAGGCACTAGTTGCTCTGAGAAGGAGGGGGGCAGAGCGCGTGTGCTCACTGATCCCAGGCACAGCTCTAATCTGCCTCGCGTAGCCGCAGCACAACCCACGCTCATTAGCATAACGCTGGACCTGCTGTCATTCAAACCTATATGATTCAAACAAAGGCTTTTCATGGTTGGATAGGCTTCATTCAGCGGGTGTGTGTGTTTCAATGAGTCTCAAAACACAGCATTAAATAAATCACAGTCAGTTGGATAGACTTAGCAAGCTCACCTTAAGAAGACTATACCGGTCTACTGCATTTCCCTTTAGAAGCAGCACATTATATTTATTCATTCATATTGGTTTTTCCAGCCCATCTTTACAATCAAAGACCATATGTACATGTGTACTTTCAGACCCTATCAATATTTATCTTGGAATCCAGATTATAACAATAAATCCCATTGAAAATTAAAATGTCATCAAGAAAAATGTGGATCTCCATCAATAACCCAAAAAGAAACTCCCAACATTTTAAAACGTCTCAGAACATGTTTAGCTACAGCACAACATTGTGAGACATGTCAAACCACTTCTCTGTGAACATAAATGTGGACAGTTATGATCAGTGATGTTTCCTGACAGACAGGTCTCATCTGTGTCTCCATGCCAACTTGCCATCTGCCCCATGATGGATGTGGTGAATTTCAGTACACAGGCGATTTATGTGACGATGGGAAGAGTTATTTGGTGTGTTAGTCTGTACATCCACTTCAAGGGAAGGGAGAATCCAAACGAGCACCTCCATATTAGCCTGTCTGAGAAATTACGCTTGATAGTTGCATTATTAGTTATAGTGAATAGACAAGCGTTTTGGGGAGAATGAACATTTCCGCTATGGTCTGAGTTTGTAAGACTTAGGGTCAAAAAGATGTTTTGACGGAATAAGTCAAGTTATCATTTCTTGTAAGGATTTAGAGCAGGGTTGGGCAAACTACGGCCCGAGGGCCAAATGCAGCCCACAAGGCTAATCCATCCGGCCCGTGGAAGGTAATAAAATGGTTATGAGGGGAATTAAAAAACAACTCACCAGCCCATTCCTATACATCTGAGTCAGAATTTAAACTATTTACACATTATAAGGGATCTACTGTACATATGTACTGTATGTTTTAACTTTTGCCCTTTTCTGGCCTGCCAATCATTTATGATTAGCAAATTACAAAACCAAATGTGGCCCCCCATTTAATTTCACAATCCTGATGTGGCCCCCGAACCAAACAGTTTGCCCTCCCCTGATTTAGAGTAAAACCGATGTTTGCAGATGTGACAGTCTGAAATAATTAATAAAACACAGCAATTAAACATGAATTAAACATGAATAAGACCACATGGACTTTTGGAATGTTTTAAAAGGTCAATAGAAAGCATAATTACAGTCCATCTAAACCGTATTCAAGTACCCGGCCAGGCTAATAAGACGATTTAGGAGTGGCTGCATCGCCAACGCACCCATATTATTATCACATCACAACAACAACTTATGTTACTGACCCTGAAAGAGGAAGCCCAATTACAGACGTTTTGAACATGATCCTATGTAAAGTTTATGTTGTAAAGTACAAACTAACAGTTGTGGCAACATATTTAAACCCTTGCACGTTTCAGCTAGGTTTGCTGTTCATTACAAAAAGAAAGCCAATAATGGACTGACAAATATATTGCCACTTTTTAGAAGTAACTAATTACAAATTATTTTCCAGCAGGTGATTTGAAAATGAAATCACCTGTGATGAGTCACACATGCTTGCAATATAAAAATCACACATCCAACTAGTTTAAATATAGAAAAGGACTCAGGTTTTGTTCTTAATGCAATCTACATGGACACAAGGCTGTAGCAATCTCAAGGCTACAGTTCAGTTTCCAGAGAACTGGATGTTCCTGTTTCCACTGTACGTAATGTTATAAAGAAGTTTAAGGCCTGTGCAGAGTTTAAAAGCATCTCCATTAACTAACACCCAGATTCAAGCTGATCATCAGACACAAAGTATGACACTCCGTCGCCCACCTAGTACAAAGAGTCATATTTGGGGACCCATTGGACCCCACTGCTGAAAGGGGTCATATTTGGGGACCCATTGGACCCCACTGCTGAAAGGGGTCATATTTGGGGACCCATTGGACCCCACTGCTGAAAGGGGTCATATTTGGGGACCCATTGGACCCCACTGCTGAAAGGGGTCATATTTGGGGACCCATTGGACCCCACTGCTGAAAGGGGTCATATTTGGGGACCCATTGGACCCCACTGCTGAAAGGGGTCATATTTGGAGACCCATTGGACCCCACTGCTGAAAGGGGTCATATTTGGGGACCCATTGGACCCCACTGCTGAAAGACATAAGAACCTGACTGGACAGTATTAAACCCAGTGTCAGAAAGCTGGGTGCTTGTTAAAGGTTATGGGTCCACAAGTAGAACAATGACCTTAAACGCACTTCAAAAAGCACAAATTATTCCTTGCAAAAGGCGGGACTGTTTTGAAGTAGCCAGCAATGAGTCCACATCTAAATCATATTGACAATTAGAGAGGATCTGAAAACAGATCTGAGAGCACTTGGGTAGTGTTCACCAACAACCAACATGTCAATACTGAGGGGCAGGAAACGTACCCATGGCTAAAAGAAGCTTTAGATCGCACTTAATATATGGTACTACAGCCTTTTATAAGCATGCATAATTTAGTCAGTGGCACTTTTTATTTTCTGATTTAAAAAGTTATATGAAGCATAATCAAACAGCAACAAAGGTTATATGAAACTGTGAAAAGAATTGAGGAGAGAAAAAACTTAGTAACTATGCTAAGACAACATGTGTGATTTCAAGTGTTTCAAATTCTTTTGGCCACAGCGGTATGTTACATTTCCTGTCCCACTCAGCCCATCTTCACAAGAACGTAGAATGTGCAAACCAAACACTAAAAGAAAAATACGCTTTAAAGCAAATCTGGCCAAACCCTTCTGCCTCCCACCCAACAAGGGGGTATAGGGCCCGTGGTAACGCCAACAGACATCCAGACGTTTCCATACTGATTCTGAGGAATGTATATATATATATATACATATATATCAAAGCAGATCTTGCAAAACCGTTCCGCTTCTTATCGCACTGCTTGCTCAACAGGGGAGCATAATAAACATCTAGGAGAGAAATGCATTAACCACGATTTAGCTTGCAGGCCCTCCACCCACCACCAGGAGTCGCACGACGAAGCAGGGCAACCCGTTTTTGAATGATATTCAGTGTGGTGAAAACCCCTCACTGGTTTTAATGATGACGACTGATAATTCACATAAAACATACTGTACATGGGCTCGCTCATCAATATTTCTACACTCAACAAGGGCAACGTATATTCTGACCCCATCACCCACGCTACGTGCCATAACAGACTCACCAGCTGGGCCTTCAGAGGTCTCCTCGGTAGCGTTTTCCGGACCATTCTCCTTACTGTCAGCACTCAGCACCCGAGATAAAGCTCTGGACAGGCCGGGCGTTGGGCTTGTGGCCAGGCTGAAAGGCTTTAAAGGTAAAGCAAGAGGCAGCGCAGGAGAGGGACTTGAAAGGCTCTTCTGGACCTGTGAAGACGGAGAACCGTAACTCAGGACCGAGAGCAGTCATGTGAGATGTACCTTTTACACAGTCTGGAATAATAGCTGGTGACTCCTACATGCTTTCTTATCAAATTCCTACATAGAATTAGTAATAGGGGTCACATTTGAGGCTCTGGATCACAGGAAGGTCAAAGCATGGGTTTACCTTGTTCAGCGCATTCCCCAGGGCCAGCTTCGGGACCAGAAGCTCTTTCTCAGGCAGGATGCTGACGGGGGGATCAGGAGGACCAGCCGAAGAAGCTCCAGGAGGGACAAACCGGGGCTTCTTTGCCATGTTACCAAAGAGCTGACTAGGGGCCCCAGAGCGACGCATCCTGTTTGTTCAATCTTTGATCTGTCAAGAACACACCACCCACACAAACACACTCTTACCTTTATTGATACAGAAAGAACAAGCTTTAACAGACCCCGGCATTACAGCACAAAAAATATAGTTTGGATATGGATATGGAAAACACACACATAAAGGCAAGGCAAGCAAAGACAATAAACAATAAAAAAAACATTTTATTGCCTCATAGGTACCAAGACATCTGGCTTAGGTTTACACAGCAAGACAAACCATGATCGAGGAGCAAAGAAAACATCATCGGTTGTAACTAGTCTAATCTAACTAAAACTCATCTGAAGAAGCCTGCGACATCTGTATGGTATGCCAGTCTGGAAACAGCACTTCCTTACTGCTGTTTTTTCCTATTTATTTTATGGGTAACATTGTCAGGAGGTTTCTTAAGTACAAGAAACAGTGACCAATGTCTGGCCCTTCTGGAAGTCTGGACGTCCTCACCAACCCAAGTGTAGAACAGAAAAGCATTTGTGCCGAGGTACGCACCGGTGATAACACACAGAGGCATCCAGATGTTACACAACTGATTCTGAGGCATGCGGTTATAGCACATCACCATGAAACTGACGGAGAAATGTCTTGCACGATTTATTTTCTATGACATGACCGGCGTGATTTGTTTCTATAAAAGAAACCAATTATAACATCCATAACCAACTCAGCAATGTGTGTTTTAAAAGTCATCGAACCAAATCTCAAAGTATTCTGTATTGCTTTATGTTTTACTTTGCATATACTGTGTGTTAACATTCATATTTCTTTGTTTAATCCGCATTATCGGAAAAGGCTATAGAAATTGCACACTTAATGATCACGAATAATGTGATTGATTTGATCTACTGTGTGCAGACTTTTAATTCACCGTTACCTTAATGCCGAGTTCAGCAAGCTAATTAATGGTCTAAGCAGCTGGAAGTCAGACATAGCTAACTAGCAACAAGTTAAAACATATTAACATAACACACATTGCTAGATAGCAATATTTCCATTCATTGAAGGTTACTTTAAGGAACAGCTAGCTCTAGTTAGCTCAATACTTTGACAGTGCTCTAACATTACAGCAGTGTTATAGCCTTTGTCATCGTCTAAGATAAGCAACTAGCTTGTGACAACATGTTAGAAAGCTAACATAAGGTGTTTTGTACATACGTGTTCAGTAAAACAAGTGAAGACCATTCTTTATAGTTCTAAATGGTTACAAAACTTCAACATATAATTCTTCAGAGATAATGGAATTCTCCCGCTTAGGTAGCGTATACTGCTATTGGCTGCGTGACACGCAAAGGGGCGGAGTTCAGTTATAATTTGGTGTACTCGTTTTATGCTCCGGGGCACTTCTGGATTAGTGTTTGTTTGAAATAAACTACATATTGTGCCGCTCTATGCCGGATACGTTACAGGTTAAAGAAGAACGAGTGTACATTAAACCTTGTGAATAACCTGACTTTCGCCAGTTGATCCAGGGCAAACTAAGCGATTTACGACAATACTCTACGTACAGTCCGCTCTTTACACTAATTAAACCGATAGCTATTGATTTGCATTGCATGACAGAGACATTTGCTTCTCAAAATGTCAAATTAATTGGAAGTTTTTTGCGAATAAAAAGTTGGGGATTTCGATTGAGATGTCATGTCATCTGTAATCAGCTGAGCCCTGGTGGTAAGTTTACTCTCAGGAACTATTCGAAATATTTGTAAATTTGAAATTGTAGTCTGATAAATTATATCATACAAATAAGTTTAGCAAATCCACACGGAGAAACTGTAAAAAGCAGAATATACACCAGAAGTTTGCTGCATCAAACGGAATGGCATTTTGGGAATGTGCATCCAGCATCAAATAAAATAGATTTTGTCTGAAATGTACTAAACTGATCCCTTTTTTATCGTAAAGCATGACCAGAAAACCATATTAGAATCATAAAGTGCATCAGTGGTAAAACAATGGCATGTTCGGAGGAGTGGGCAGTTGTCTCGTGGATATATCAAACACTTCACCGTTGCTGACCTGATAGCTTCATGAAATTGTCTTCTGTGGTTTATTACATGTTTTACAGCCGCTCTCTTCACATCTTTGCGGGATTCTTTTTTATGTTTGTGATGGTTGAGAATGTAGCAGGGATGTTGTCATGGAGTCGGTAATCCAATCAGAGGAAAGGAGAGAGTGTAATCCTTGATAATCCCGCATCCACAGAGACAACCAGAGAGTAAAAGAGAGCTTGTGGGAAAGGATATTATGACTTGTATATACCAAATGTTCTAGGTTTCGTGGAACATGGAACTGAATTGTAACAAGTTTGCTGCATCAGGACACCATTAAAATAAAAATTTATTCTACCGGTCTGAACAAAACAAATAGATAAATATGGTTTGCTTCCGGTAGATCTAGGTGTTCAACTTTTACTTGCTCTTAATGTGTGTATATTTGTGTGTGTGTAACTCTGTCCTGTCCAACAGCTGTCTGCCTGGGCAGAGGACTCCCGTTGCTAAGGAGACATACATCTCCACAGCGACTAGGCCATAAGGGATAGATTAGGGGAGGGGCTGAAAAAGACCCTCACCTGGGATGAGCTACGGACACAGGAGAGAGAAGAAAATGTAAACCACGAAGGAACCCGATTTAAAGAGGAACAGGTCCAGAAGAGGGAAAGGACAAGAGGAGTCTGTCAGTGTCAGGTGAGGGTCAGTTTTGCCAATCAGACGCCTGGAGAATGTAGTCATAGGTCTGCGGGGGAGAAACACTAGGGAAACCAGGAGTATTGAGGGGGACGTTTACAACCCATTTGTGCTGTGTGTCTGTGTGTGTTGCAGGATGGGCTATGACCTGGAGAGGTTTGTGGGGTACGTGAACGAGGGGCTGCTGTGTTGCGTGTGTCGGGATGTGTTGGAGCGCCCCCTCCAGGCTCCATGTGAACATGCCTACTGCAGCGGCTGCATCAGCTCCTGGCTTGTGCATCATCAATCCTGCCCCGAGGACAGACTACCTCTGGACATCAGCAGTCTCAGACCGCTATACCGGTACATATACATACGCACGCACTCGTTCTGTTATACTTCTGAGGGCATTTTGGACCAAAACGCATTGCCATTAGAAATCCTATTTTCTCGAACCCCAAAACTTAACCGAGACCTTCAACGTCAAAAGGATCATAACTCTCTCTGGTCCACGTCAGGTATATGCGCAATGACCTGTCCAGGCTCCAGATCCGCTGTGTTAACTCGGGTCACGGCTGTGAGACCGTCTGTTCCCTGGAGACGCTACACGCACACGAGGACGGGTGTCCGTTCACCCTAACACCCTGCCCCTACACAGGTACTACAGATTATTCTGGAACTTGCTGTGCATTACATTACCAAAAATGCATTTGTATCGGTGTTTATGTGTGTGTATTGCGACTCTCTGAACATGTTTCTAAGTAGCAGAAGCAATATGACCCCTGTGTGAGGGGAGCAGGTGGTAGTTGTCATGGTGACATCACACATTGTCCACCTCCTTAGGGACAGTGAAACATTACCTGCAGGGTGATATCGGCTCCAAAATTGAGAATTGTCTTATACTTGACAGGTTTTACCATATGTTCTCTTTCTTCTTCAATCCTAGCCTTATTAAATCTAAATTTTTACTAAAACACCACAGGAGGAACAGCTGGTCATGAAAGAATGGTGATTTAAGATTTGAGACTCATCCCATAAATCTACTCTATATATCATGCAATGGACAACACAATTAGCTGTTTGGAATGTTTAATCATTTTTATTGCATTTGAATTAATTGTCTACTCTTGAAAATGATGGTTAGTGAAAAGCTGAAGTTTTTTTGTGATGCTAATGTGCTCTTGGTTGTGGATCATCCTTCGCTCAAGTTGGTGTATGACCAAAGTCTATGCTTCCAGCAGAGTTTCTGATTCTAACAATTCCTCTACTTACAATGCAACTCCTTAAATAAATGCAAAACATCACCTGTTGAAGACAGGTAAGAAAGCGTCCTTGCCCAAGGTCATCGGTAAACCCTCGCTTCAGCCTTCTGGCCCCTCTCCCAGAATGGGATTGACCATACTGCAGTTGTAAAGTCAGTGACTTGGTGCAGTTAGTTATTCGTTCTAAAAATTAATGTGTTTGATTAGGTAGAATATGCTACAAAGGAGAGGATGCTTAAAAAAAAAAAAAAAAAAGAAACTGTTAGATACAGGTACACAAATGTCTTACTAAATGATACCTGTGATTATGGGTGAAAAGCAAACTACATCAGTGTTTAGGGGCAATACCTAAATGTAGCATGTAAATAATGTAGGGGGATCCCACTGAGAACAGCATGTAAACACTGTAGTGGATCCCACTGAGAACAGCATGTAAATACTGTAGGGGATCCCACTGAGAACAGCATGTAAATACTGTAGTGGATCCCACTGAGAACAGCATGTAAATACTGTAGGGGATCCCACTGAGAACAGCATGTAAATACTGTAGGGGGATCCCACTGAGAACAGCATGTAAACACTGTAGTGGATCCCACTGAG
>JACXGK010015154.1:0-10728 GCA_016801125.1 Novumbra hubbsi | reverse complement strand
CAGAGTCCATGCTGCCTTTTCCCAGAGTCCATGCTGCCTTTTCCCAGAGTCCATGCTGCCTTTTCCCAGAGTCCATGCTGCCTTTTCCCAGAGTCCATGCTGCCTTTTCCCAGAGTCCATGCTGCCTTTTCCCAGAGTCCATGCTGCCTTTTCCCAGAGTCCATGCTGCCTTTTCCCAGAGTCCATATTGCCTTTTCCCAGAGTCCATGTTGTCTTTTTTTGTGGATGCTGAAATTTGATTGAATGTTCCATTTATGTCACCATGTCGACAGACTGAAAAAACAAGAGCAATTGAAAGTTGAGTTTGCCATTAAGAGCTTCTCAGGTAGCCTTACTTTATAGCACACTGCTCTGCATTCTTGGATGAGGTGAGTCGGCAAACAAGTCAGTTACTGGTGCTAAATCAGAGTTGGGAAACGATGCTCGGAAACACTGATGGGAATGTACGCCCTTTGACACTGGAGAATATGTGCTCTCTCCTTTTCTCTCAGACACGCACACACCCACATACATTCACACACACTGGTCCTCACACCAACTCAAACACAAAGCACAGCATGTAGAGGGGAAAGGCTTTTAAAGATTTGACCCTGTGCGTCTAAGATGTTGGCACAGCCGTTTGGCTGAAGAGCAGGAAGTGAGAGCATGGCTCTGTTGCAGGAACCGGCCAAACTGACTTCCTTTTGCTTAGTAGCTTTTGCTTTGGCAGTAGCTAATGGGGATCCTAATGAAAGATGCTCAGATGAAATCACATCCAGAGAGAGTCATTTTAAAACATGTTGTTGCCTTCTAGTGTCTTTAGTGATTCACACCTTTTTAAAATGGTTTACACCAATAGGAAAAGTAAATATACCTAGTGGAGCTGTAAGTGAGATGGTGTAGATAAACTAAAGACGTGCCAACGTTTTTCATGTTGCACTGACACACAGTGACTCATACTGTGTCTCAATTAAATGCCTATAAAAGTAATACATTTGGGCTCCAGCATGTGATGCGTCAAAGCCCCAGTTGGTACACAGTGTCCCGTGGGGATCTGTTATGATGCCCTGATTTCCCGGGGGCCTTGGAGTCTGAGAACTGACAGCCAGTACGACAATGCTTCTGACAGACAATCAGCTCCTCATCAATGTAGAGTATTTATAGTCCACTTGAAAAATACAATCAGACGTTGTTATACTGAAGGCATTTTTGATGAGACCTGCTGCTGGGCACCTGAACAAGGATATGACTACAAATAACAATCAAGGATTCCTAAGAACCTAGTAGTGTGCTTTATTGTTACCCAATCCATTTTTGGGCATGAATGTCGTTTTGTTTTTGGTTATGGTGTATTGTAATGGAAACCTGGCAAAAATGTAAACTAAAAATAATCCCCTAATTGGCCACGGCTGACTCATCCATTAAGGTGATTTGTTAAACTGATAATGCTGAACCTGAATTCCTGTTGGCTGTGTGGTGCCCTGTTCACCCTTAATGCGTTAGCAGCTTTATTTAGATAAATGATAGTGGGTTCATAGTTAATCGTAGGTACGTTTGGCATTATGAGGCATTCTTTCTGATATGATATATTTGCCCCAGGTTACCTGCATCTCCCCTGTAGTTTATTTCTCTCATGCACTGTACGGCATTGCACTAACAGAAGGTGGGTAGGTGTTGGGTGGTCTGGGGTCACTTGGTGTGTACGGCATTGTACTAACAGAAGGTGGGGAGGTGTTGGGTGGTTTGGGGTCACTTGGTGTATAGGGCTTTGCACTAACAGAAGGTGGGGAAGTGTTGGGTGGTTTGGGGTCACTTGGTGTGTACGGCATTGCACTAACAGAAGGTGGGGAGGTGCTGGGTGGTTTGGGGTCACTTGGTGTGTACGGCTTTGCGCTAACAGAAGGTGGGGAGGTGCTGGTTGGTTTGGGGTCACTTGGTGTGTACGGCTTTGCGCTAACAGAAGGTGGGGAGGACTTTATAAAGGCCAAAGAGGCTGATATCGAACAACATTGAACCATTGTGTTTGAAAGAACAGCCTTGACAAATGCCTTTCCCAATGGAATACTATTATTATATATGTTAGCTTTTGCAGCGTTTTATTTCACATCAAGCCCTTTGCAGGATGAACATGGGAAGGTAAGGGGAAAGAAAGGGGGATTGTTTGTAAAGGTTTCAAAGCATGTAGATCAGTGCACGGCCCTGGGGAACGCTGTGTCTTTGTCCTGTAGCTGTGAATACATCTTTTTCACAGCAGTTCTTGAACTCATGATTGAGTGGTTGCCTATTACACAACACTGGTAAGATTTGCATTCATCTGAATCACCCCCCCCCCTGTTACCTAAAGTAGGACTGAGACAATACATGTGTCTCTGTCTGTATTCTTATGCGTCCTCCGTGTCTCTCTGTGTGTTCTGAACAGACCCTTGGGGGGGACTCGGACGGACGGCCACGGGGGAGGATGCGGAGAGGGCGACCAAGGGGCTGACCGCGTCCCGCTGAGCGACAGCGAGGCGACGTTGGATGAGCATCAGCGGCGCCTGGCCCTGGCCCGTCCGCCCGTGGTGACGTACGGGACGTACCGCAGCCGGCTGGACAGACGCAGGATGAGGCGACGGCACCAGGTGGAGGTTGACTCCGCCCTCCCGGAGGGGGATGAGGTTACACCCTGCACTTTAGGACCCGCCATTCCAGAGCAGAGTGACATTCAGACTGTGTCAGCCAATCGGATCGGCTCCTCCACCGCAGAGACTAATGAGAGTGCCGTTCTGGGTCATACCGAACGTGGCGCTAGTCACATTCCTTTAACAACACAGAACGCAGAAAGGGCTGGGAGACAAAGTGCCTTCACTTCACCCCAAGAGGCAAGTCTGGCCACAGGAGGAGGCCAGGCCAGGACCACTGTCTCTGGGTTCGGCTCCGTCATAGGCCCTCCTCACGCACCCACCGAGCACTCTGCTGGTGCCAAGACTGATACAGCGATCAGTGAGACCCACGAGGTACAGCAGAGCCCACTGAATGAAATCCTCATTCAATCCTCCTCGGGCAAGGTCTCACACAGAGACGCAGGGCAACGGGAGCAGACTGAAACCTTATCTGAACACTGTGTCCAGCCTGGGTCACCTCCAGCAGCTGCCGCCCGGCAGCCCAGCGAGGCGCCGGGCGCCGGGGGGACCGTGCAGCACACACACCTGCCTGCTGCTGGTCCCGACGGCCAGGGAGGCCAGCTGGCTGGGCAGCCCATGTCACTGTCTACATCGCCTGCGTCAGCGGCCGAGAGCCAGGGACCCATGCCAACGACCAGGCACTCGGATGTTGAGGAAGAGTTGGACTCAGGCCCGGGTCCCGGACCGCACCGCTTTGAGTCGGGGGCGGGGGGAGACAGTGGTCCTTCAGGCGACCCGTTTGGGGAGGCTCTTCGTTTGGAGGCTCAAATGCTGGTGGATAATATCCTGATGAATGCTGTAGCAGCCTTGGAGATAATAGGGTCCTCTGAGCTGGAGGAGGATGGAACCATTCAGAAGGCCAGTGTGGATACTTCCCTTGTCCTACCCTCAGGTCAAGTGGATGAAGAGGGGAGCGAGGAACAGTCCTTCAAGCCAGATGAGCTGGTGGAGATGGGGCCTTCGGAGAGCGAGGAAGACGGATGCACCTCAGCCATCCCAGCAGAACAGACCCTCACACTGAACCCTAAGCCTCTATCAGAAGGACCCAGGTCCACCCCCTCCTCGGGGTATGAGTCTATTGCGGGCTCAGACACTGACATTAGGAGCAGCCCCGGGCCAGCCTGTGAAAACAGTACCCACACTACTATTGTCTCAGACAGCTGTGTCGAGGGGACCCCTTATACTGGCCACCAGATGCAGGTCAAAGATCCACAGCTAATTTATGCTAATGAAGGGTGTTCCCGGTCGAATGACCCTGTCAATTCTGAATACAGTGGTGATAATCACCAAAGAGATGGTTTGCCTTGCTTCAGTGGAATAGTGTCTTTCCAGAAACCAAGTCTCTGTGGTGACAATGAGGATAACATTTACATGATAAGAGTGAGTCACGAGCATGAGTCTGTCTCAGGGAAAACTAATGATAACAAAGGTGAACTGCTCTGCAGTTCAGGGGACAAGGGTTATATTGACGTGCCAGGTGTTAAAGAAACACAGGTAGGAGACAAGGAACTCCATGTAGCCAAAGAGGATATTGAAAGCAATATTCATAGTCTTAAAGAAGACTGTAATGTTAATTTTGATCATGTTTCTGTGTACAATAACAGTAATGATACTTTTAATCAACACAACACCAATCTGAGTGACATTACTTTCCTCGGAAACGTTGAGCCTGATCTGGTTAGGAGAGATTACAAACACAATGCTAAGGGCAATGCTGAGGCAGACTTCATGTCAGTCAGACCAAAACAACCCCACAACTCACTACAACCATCTCAGAACAGATATGCCATGCTACATCCAAAGTCTATTGCCTGTGTAACTCTTCATGATGAAGACCAAGAGAGCTGTCCGGAAATAACGTTGAAAGTCTGTCAGACAGAGACCAGTGGGCTAGAAGATGATGGCCCGGTCAGTTTGGATCAAAGCTTTGTCCTGGTAAAGACTTATTTAGCTTCAGTGGTTTCAGAGGGCTCTGACTCTGGTGGTGAGGAGACCGGGGCCCATTGCAAACCGACAGGCCACATCACCTCGGAGAGCCTCATATCTAATTCCGCCTCTGGCCCCAGTAATGAGGACCGGCCTCAGTGGAGCTCAGTGAGGGCATCTGGCTGTGATGTCTGTCCTCAACAGAGCCAGGGGACCCCGGGACACAGTGGTGCAGGTGCAGCAGCTATGGCCGGGTTTCACCAGGATCTAAGCAGCAAGCTGGCTGGGCTCCATGCGACAGGCGCTACAGGAAGCCGGAGAGCCGCAGCCCCGGAACCTCCCCTGCCCCTCCTCCCCGCCCCCCTCCACGACATGGAGACGAGCTGTTTCTCCATCATCGACGAGGAGGAGGAGGCAGACGCGGTTTTTGTCAACGACACCGGCCCGATGCTGAGCCCCGCGGCGCGGCGGGCCAAGGCCTACCCCTTCTCCCTGTCGCCCATTGTGGAGGAGGACGGTGTCCGTGCAGAGGAGACGGTTGAGGGGGTCCGGTCACAGGAGGACGTGGGCCTCATGGTGCCCCCGGCCACTGAGGAGGAGCTGAGGAGTTTGAGTGGAGGTGTGAGGACAGAGCAGCAGGATTCGTCCACCTCTCTGTCCATCTTGTCCTTGCTGCAGTCGGTCAGCGAGCGCCTACAGTCCAGTGGCTACTCTGACGCAGACTCGGAGGAGTCGCTAGTCCCTCCTCCACGGTGTCCCCTGTGGGACTTCTTCAACAGGGGCCAGGCGGAGAATGAGGAGGTGGATGGCCAGGGAACCGATGGAGACCAAAGCATCATGGAGGAGGGCCCAGGCTCCCTGACAGTTGCTACTCATCCATTCTCTACGGGACCTCGGGAAGGGGATCCCACAGAGGGTTCACAATTCAGAAATCATTCTGTCTCGCTTGAGGGTCAGCATTTGAATTCCGTGCAGCCAGTGTTGCCAGACCATGATGATGACACTAGGGAACCTTATGCCAAACTTGTTCCGGATCTCAGGGATTGCACGTGTCCATCAACAGCAACTGACAAGGTGTGTTTTACAGCAACTGACATTCATATTTAACAATGATATTTAAATCAGTATACTGGTATTAATCTTTGACCCTTGTTGATTTGGTTTCAGGGGGGTTATGGAAATGTCATTTCAAGGCCAATGCTGGTGAGTCCTCTCTTCGTTATGGACAATTTAAATGTATTTTTTTATTAAATGCTGAAAGAACCGAGCGACGCCTATGGATCACAATCGACATAATATTCCCGGGTTCTAGCAATGTAGATTATTTCAACCAAAGAATTACATCAAGTTATTTCCTTCAAACAACAGAGGCGGTTTTTACATAGATTATCAAGCTTATAGGCTCACAAGCAGTGAAGTCTGATGGGGTTTTGTCTGCCTTGTTGTTATATCAAATCAGTAATGAAATTGCTTTGTAACCACTGTAGTATGTTTCGTTGTGTCAGCAAGGTTGAAACAAAGCCAAGCATCAAAACGATCAAAGCCTGGAATTAAAGCAGTTAGCAGAGTCTAGCAGGCTGGTAGGATTAACCAATGAAAAAACACAGCATGTTTATTATAGATGAGGCGGTGTTATATAATAAAAGCTTGTGGGCTGGTTTGGGGGATTAAGAACACCCTTCCCACCTCCTTGCCCCCCTCCTCTCTGTTTTTGTACAACATTAGTGAGCTGGAGCCTTTAGGCGTAGTCTCTCAGCAACCTGCTGGAAACCTTTTAAAACCTCACTTTAGTAGATTTATTGGCACCCAGCTGGCTGTAATAATATCATTCTGAAGACAACACCTAACCTCCAAGGTTCAGCTCTCACACCACAAGATCTGACTTTGAAACGCATTTGACACTGAAGTTTTGTATGTTTCTCTTGTATTGAGTCAATAGATCGAACTCAGTTTTAAAGATTCTTTACAGATGTTGCCGATCAGACTGCATCATATATACAAAAGAACTCCCCGCAGTTTCGTAATGACTTCCTGTCTGTTTCTCCAGATGACCATCTATGATGGTGTGACGTTTTCTGGAGAGCGGCTGGAGATACACACTGACCAAACGGATTGTGCGATGGCGTTTCCTAAGGGTGCCTCAGTGCGAGTCTCTGGAGGATGGTAAGAAGACATCGGTCGCTCAATCCTGAAACAGGAGGAACTATCTCCTATTAAGATCCGAGCCTGAGTTCTCCACATTTTCTCCTTGACGTCATCAGTATTTGATACAAAAAAAGTTACCAGTATAACAGGATATAGGGATCTTTGTAGGTTCTAACTGTGGAAGATGGAAGTCTATACTTCCCAGTAGAACAGGGCCCAGAGCATCACACTCCCCCCACCGGCCTGTCATCTCCCCGCAGTGCAGCCTGGTGCCAACACTGGCCGTTTCAGAGATCCTTGCCTGGCTATAACAATTTGGCCCTTGTCAAAGTCACTCAGGTCTTTACTCCTGCCCATTTCCCCTGCATCCTGCGAGCGTTCATAATGTTTTGGCTCATCGGTGTATGTGTACGTGCCTCTCTGCCAGGGGGAAACCAGGTTTATGTACAGAGGAGCCTGCTACTTGTGGGCTATGCTGTGACACCGATCTCATGTTTAATGGATGCAGAACGAGAAACCTTCTGTCTTGCGAACACGTTCTTTTGTACAGTGGCTCAGCCCCCCTCCTCAGAGGCCAAGTCCTGTTGTATTATTTACACCCAACCAACATTCCCAAACACGGAAATAGGAAAAGCAAAGCAGCTTTCCAACCATGTGAGTGGGAGCTCCCTCTGCCTTTCATCAGGCTGGTGGGAAGTGAGGAGTCACGTTGCAGCTGCATTGTTGTATTGTGTTCTGACTGTCCAATTCATGTTAACCCAGGGACTGTCCACTTCATGTGTTAACCCAGGGACTGTCCACTTCATGTGTTAACCCAGGGACTGTCCACTTCATGTGTTAACCCAGGGACTGTCCACTTCATGTGTTAACCCAGGGACTGTCCACTTCTTGTGTTAACCCAGGGACTGTCCACTTCATGTGTTAACCCAGGAACTGTCCACTTCATGTGTTAACACAGGGACTGTCCACTTCCCTTCATTTCTATTGTTTTTTCTAGAAGTAACATGAAGGTTCCCAAAACTTGCATTTCAAGGGATACAGGAAATATTCAACTCAACAAACACCTAGGCATGGACAGAGGTCTGGCATTGGTCATTCAAAGTTTAGTCCATTAGTAAAAAGTATGATCTACAAAATAACTTTTCTCCTACATATAACTATGAGGCTCTTGTTAAACCTTGTCCACAGCAGAGTACCCTATTAGGATATATCGATCTCTGTTTTTCATGGTAGATGTATAATCGGTGGAAGCAGGCACTAAGCCTTTTAGAGAGAAGCTGCCTGTCTGTCTGAGTCAATACAGCCAGAGTACAGCCAGAGTACTACGACTTCAAAGCAGTTCTTGACAATACACAGTTTATTCATGGAAGAAAACAGTCAGCGATGAATAGGCAGCAGACCCGTTGTCAGGGAGAAACAACCTGAATTTTTCCGGTCTTTGGAATTTAACCACCCTTTCTCCCCGCCCAGTTTTGCACTTAGTTTTGCCTCATCTCAGCAAATCCCAAAGGGCCCAGTAGAGTCCGTGATATAGACACATGTCTTCCGAAGCACATCTCGCCAATCCATTTGGCATCTTATCACACTACACACTCAACAAGGAAGTACATACATGATCAACCACAATTGAGCTTGTAGGTGCTCGATTTACCACGAGGAGTCAATAGACCGGTAAATACATAAACGCAACACATAACGCACGTTCTAGTATTGTTCACACCAAACCAATCATACGTATCCAGAAAGGTGGACCTGATTTCCATGCCCTGTCCACTTGTGCGTTCTGTGCGGTCCGTTTGTGGCTGGCGTATCACTGCACTCAACCTTAGGCCACACACCGGGTCCGGTAGAGCACAGTTGATGGAGCTTTGTGTTGTGGAATGTCCCTACAAGTAAGAGATGGAAGGGTGTGGTTACAAAGTGTATGTGTGTGTCACAGCTGGCTACTGTACATGGAGACGGGGTTCCGGGGCCCTGGGATACTGTTGGAGGATGGGGAGACAGTCCTGGACCAGCAACCAGGCCACCAACCGGGGCACCAGCCCACAGAAATCACCATCGGCTCCATCAGACGACTGGTGAAGGTGGGATATATTTACTACTGTTGCATTGCTGTGATACTGGAGTACATAACACCAGTTATTAAAGTGTCTCTGGAGGCCCACAGGGTGTCTCAGGCTCTAGCCCAGACATGCCTGGCCCTTTATCTGGAGAGCTACCTGATAGGCAGTCTTTGCTTCACCAGCCCACCCTTAACAAACCTGAAAGACTGTTATGTAGATTGGTCTAGGGAGCTATTTTCAGACTATTTAATATTTCACATCTCAACTGTTTTGTAGTGAATATTTTCTCACTTTGGATCATTTGGGGTGCTGGTAATGTGGCTTACTTTTCAGTGTCAGATAAAGGGGTTTATACAATATGTACAGGCAATGCAGTATTAAGTATTTGGTCAGTGACGCAAGTTTAGTTTTTGCACTGTACTTCAGATTTTAAATGAATCAGTTGCTAAGACCAAGAGGGAAAGGGCAGATGGACAGCTTTGTTTCGAGGGTTTTACCATATACCACGTAGGACATAATTCCCCTGTTTTCGGCTTGATCAGGCCAAACTCTAATTATTTTCTAATGCATTTCGTGTTGAAGTCAAAACCATCATCAAAATTCCATACATAAAATTTGCCTGATGGTTTCAGTCAGTCAGGTCATGAGTGGTATAATGAATCCTCTCTATTAAAATGGCTTGTAGTTTTCCCTAGAAACAGAAAATAGGGCAGTTAAAGTAAACAGTGTAGTTAAGCTGGAAGAAGCTTTTGTCAAGGGCAATGATCTCTATCTATCCCATCCTACCTCTTCCCTTCTATCCTCTCAGCCTCAGGCCATATAGTTGGTCGTAGAGCATAGCTGATGGAGCTCTGTGTTGTAGAATGTCAATGCAATTGAGGGAATTATTATTTTCCTCACTGTTCAGGATGACCGCACTCCAGAAATCTGGCTGCATCCAAGTGGCGCACAAGGGGGAAGCATGGAAACTCTCCACTCGGAAGTGGACAACTTGGGAACACAGAGCAGACCTATCGACCTGTCTAACCTGACTGTCAAGTCTGGCTGGTGAGGAGCCCTATCTGATTGCCGGCCTGTTAGCGGTGACTGTACCGGAACTCACTGCTAGCTTGTTAAGGGTTACAGTAGCTTGTAGCTACAGGCTATACAGACTAAAACAGGAAGTGTTAACAATAGTAACATCACAGGAAAGAATGACCCATTGAGGAGATTTGTTCGTTACAAACTGTAGCCATATTGTATTAAGAGGATTTGTCTGGATTGTTCTGTGCTGAGTCATTTAGCCCGTCATAGTATGATGCACCTTCTAATACATGTGACTGTTGATGAACCAGTGACAACTACCGAACACACATTGTTAAGCATTCCAGGATTTCAACAAATCTTTTAGGTAGAGGGATCTGTACACACTTTATGACAACTGCTGTGTCGCAGGTGTCTCGGTTAATAGAGTATCCGCAACGCCTTTGTTTTACGGATTCAATTGCCGGTGGGGCAGTACTAATATCTAAAGATTGTATGCCCTCACCATTTCATGTTGCTCTAGATAATACTGTCTACTGACATCTTTATAAAAATATATTACTTAATTTTTCTGTTTTTTTTTTTAAAGGTTGATTTGTTGTTCTATAGCAAAATAATGTTTACCCACTTACTTCACCAATGGCCTGTTGGATACAGCTAATCTGTCTGTTAATTTTCCAAACGTTGTCAAAAATAAATATCTGGGATGCGGTGGGATGTTTTGTTGGCATATTTTTGTAACAAAAGCATATGTCAAGCATACAATGAGATTAGATAACCTGGGTCGTTAATAAGTCCTAGTGTTTGTGTTTCCACCTTAGTTGGCTGGCCTACGACAGCCATGGTTTCCAAGGGAGCTACGTGGTCATGGAAGCAGCCGGCTCCATAACACCTGCTGCAGGTCATCATCAGGTCACCGCTGTGAGGTC
>JACXGK010015153.1:0-10746 GCA_016801125.1 Novumbra hubbsi | reverse complement strand
CCCAGCCCGTTGACCACACACTGCCATATACCCCCAATCTGTTGAACACACACTGCTAAATACCTCCAGCCCGAAGACATGAAACCAAATCAATACATCTAAGGCACTCGCCCAGAATAAAAGAACCTCACCAGGAAGTCACACTCCTCGTCCACCGCGTACTTGGTGAGGATCTCCACCCACGCCAGGTCTACCAGCTTGTCCAAGGAGACGGTGTTGTGATGGACAATCTCCAGGACAGGTTTCTCGAACCATAGTGGATACTCTTCCTGGAGCCTGAACAGGAAACGCACACACATCAGTACATAACGTCTGGGGCTACAAGCCACCTCACATAACCCGGCATGGTCAACACAGCAGACACACGTATGAATCAGGCTTCACGCTACCCTGCCTAAATTCGGGGTGTACTCCGACATACACTTGTGGATGCAAAAATACAAAGACAAAACTCGTGGGGGGGGGGGGGGCGATTCTGCAGCAGGTACGTATGAAAGGCGTCGGGTGTATGGGTAACGGCAACGATATGACCAGATACATGGCGGAAGGAGAAAGGCAGTCAGATCCAGAGGCGTAAAAAAGACACAACCTCCAACTATCAATAGAGTTCACATAACGTGAGGATGGACGAGCCGCATACATCTAATAATAGAGCAGTAATCAAGTTAAAAAAAATATATATATATACAGTGTGGCCCTCGTTGCGCTTCTGTAGGTAAATATGATTTGGACTTATTTAAGGAAGCGAGCAGTCTCCGTGTGGGTGCGTAGGTTGATTAATGAAAGATGAACTGGACACTCACAGCTCCGTGACCTCCTGCTCCTCCTCCCAAGCCTCCTTGTGAGTAAGCTGGTTACTGCCTGTGCTCTTGCACGTCCAGATGCGCTCAGCATACCTCTGCAGACGTGCCTCGTACTCTCTAGCCATTACATCAGGACAACAACAACAACAAATGCCCTCACCCGTAAATTGGCGTAGCTTCAATGTGATAATGATGTAAGAACGGGTAAGAAAACTCACGTAACTCCACAGCCTGACCAAGATATAGACATCATATGTAAACACACGCCTGCTAATATTTGCAACTGGAGCCCATCATGCCAAAAAAGCTTGGGAATACATACAAGTATAATTGTACACAGTGCCTTGGTTTCTGTTTGTTTTTTAAGATGGATGCCAGTCAGGTATAGTGCTAGCTATACCAATATCAAAAACATTCAGCATTCCAATCAATTTTTTTCCCCACACATTAAAAGCCTATTTCACATTTGAATGGGGTATTTGACGGGGCAATTTTGGCACAAAAAGACCCGAACAGCATTCCAGAGCTTTAACGCCATATTGAACATTAAAGCTAGCCATCTAATGGCTTTTGGACAGTGAGTAACTAGCTAGCATTTTCAAAAACAAGCAGCTGCTCCTGTCAGCTACTACAATCTGCAGAACAAAACTGAAGGAAAGCAGACTGATATTTGACCATTTTTAAAAAGACTTCCTTTCGACCCGTTCGCCTTGCTCAACATCACCTCCATGGTCTGAAAATCTCAGCTAGTTAGACATTAAGCAGTACAGTACATGCTTAACTCTTTAGACTGCAAATCAATTTTGTGGAACAGGGCGTGCTTATAGGTCGCTTATAGCCTGTATATCAGATAGGGTTATGGAGGTTTTAAAAAGACAATAGTGATAACAATAATGATGATGGCTTAGTAACTAAAGGAGCCTAAAGTTCGCAATAAATAGCTTTCATTTGGCGCACCACAATATTACTGAAGCTATTTTATAGGAATAGTAAGAGTTAAAATATACCTCAAAATAAAGCATTAAATGCTTTGTGATTTGACAGTTGATCAAGATGACCGACGCACTTCGAACATAATTTACATTAGGCATGTAATGTGGCAATCTCTTAAAACTATTGCCTATCCAACAAGTACAACTTGACAGCGAGATCTGCCATTCAAATCTAACCGATATGATCGACCGAGCCAATGTCTAAAATGTATGTGATGTAACGTGACGAAATATGTTACTGATAAAAAAGACCAAATGCCTAATTTAGGCCAACACTAAACTACTATAACTATTTAGTGATGTAGCTTAATGCTATGCTTGATTATGACAAAACCCTGCCAGAGAAACACCGTCAACACGCCAGGAACGGAGTTGCCATCCCCGGTCCGGTACTGGCTGTAGCTAGCTATGCTATCAAACGCGCCAATGAGTCGGCATGTGAGAATCGCCATAACAGTTAACTATTAACTACAGACACATAAGACACCTAGCAAGGTAGTTAGTAAAAGAAAACCAGTAATAACAGTTGTTATGTTGCTGGTCGAGGTAATTAACTAGTCTTAAATGCCGATAACATAACTTTAGTACGATTACGCCGAGTCTGTATTTGTGCTCAATAAGATACAGGGAATTCTGCTAAAACAATGCAAAAGCACAGCTGACACAGCTAGCTAGATATCGTAGCTATTATTAAACTTCAGAAAGTGAATAACATAACATACTGACATAAAATGATATGTATCACATAGTATCCATACTGGTTGAGCTTAGTAACCGGTTAATTGACTAACTGATTCGCTTAGAGTCGGCTTTGCCCTAATGTGAAAGGATACTCTTTGTTCCTGAAGGCCTCATTGGTGTGTTCGATGATGTAAACCTCCTCATCAGGGCCTGGCGGCCCGGCTAGCGGCTTAACCAGTGGGTATGGTTTCCGGCCCAGCAGTGGTGCCATCGTGAGTACAAGACGGCAGCGATGACGACTCAAAAAATAAAACTCCTAGCACACAACTATGCAAAATATGAGTATACAGCCGTAGCATGTAGTCAAGTATTCCAAAAAAAACGATCTCCAAGCACTCTCCACGTTCCCGGAGCATTCAGCGTGTAGCATTTAGCTTGCTAACCTACTACTGGCTAGTTGGCTAGCAAGCTAGCTAACCTTAGTCGGCTAAATCCTCGCTGCAAAACAATAACACAGCACTTCTTGCTAGCAGTCACGTCGCATCCTTGTTCCGTTTGCTGGTAATGGTGTCATTGTTTATCAACACAAACGTGTCAAAATTGTCTTTTTAAAAGGTGTACAATAACAATGTACTCTTCAGCTATTTGAAGAAACTTCTGTTAGTCCAAAAAGAGGATGGAGATGCAAGCTTCACAGGATTCTCGAATTCGCGGCAATAGCTGATGTTCCCGTCAGGGGGTCTGGCGCACACTCACCCTACTACAGCCTTGTCTCCAAAAACTAGGCCTCTTTCCAACAAATTGTAAAGTATTCATATGTATTTCCGTCCTTGAAGTTGAACTTCTAATAATGATAGCAACGGGTTGTAATAACTACATTGGGGGGAAAAATGCAAGAGAATAACGCTTGGGTTAGAAAAATGGCGGGAGTTCTTACCCGGCAAAACCCCCAAAACTCAGTTTCCCCGGAAGCAAACAGCTTCGTATTCATTTATCCCGCCCTCTCTTTTTCGATTGGTCTCACGAGTACAGCGCCCACAAAATCGATCATTCACTGGTCCTTTCTACCTGTATATCAACCGCCGTGAGACCGTGCAAACGCTCAATTTCCTTTTGCTTGGACTTGATTGCCGTCGAGTTTGCCCTTCACGTTGTTGTCAATTTAGCCTCCACTCGTTGATGTTAGTAGCAGAAAACGGGCTGTATATTTTTCATTAAAGACAACAGTCAAAACTATTACGTTTTTTGCTTTTTTATTTTATAAACAAATCGCTCTCTGTTCGCTCAGGACGCCCCCCTAATGGGTGTTAGTATATTAATCTAAAATACATACATTTTACAAAATTACTCGCCATCGGTCCAATGATTTATTCTACTGGTATATTTCAACTTGTTTTTTTTATTCAGCCGTAGTTGTTCTGATAAAAAGTTATACTATTAGATAATTATACAGGAATGGCGGTCGTTTAAAAGTGTTCTCCCATCTCTATAATGGGACTGCAAGGTCTGGTAAGAGCGTCTTTCATGATAATAATATTAGTCAGGGCATCTGACCACTATCCGAAAGGTCCCTGGTTTTAATCTCCCCGCACTCAAGGCCAAGGTGAGAGCAAAATAGTTAACCCTAATTGTTTCTCTTCCCCTCAACACCTCTCGATCATTGTTGTAAATCTATATAATTATATATATTTAAGAGGTTTTTTCCTAAAAACAAATCACCGGGATTAAACGAATTGACATTGATATTTATGCTTTTTAGTAATAAAATATGCTCGGTTCGAAAAACATTCATTACTCAATTCATTTAAACTGGCTACACAATAGTGCCACCTGTCGGTCAGATATAAAAGTTTAATATTTAGGGTTTTCATATGGGAAAGTATTCACACCCCTATACTTTTTACATACTTATATTTTTACGTTATAGCCATACAACCCGGCCGAAATGAACAATCGGGGAGAAGGGCCTTGGAAAGGGAGGTGATAAAGATCCCGATCGTCACTCAGACAGCTCCGGAGTTCCTGTGTGTAGATCGGAGAAACGTCTTAATGGACCACCGTGTCTGCAGCTCTCCGCCAGTCATGTGTGTAAGTAGCCTAATCCTAACTGAACTTTAAAAATGGTATTTGGAAAGTTTCTACTTTTCTACTGTTGTGTTTTCTTTATGTATTTTTAGTCACCGAGCGGGAAACGCAGTTTTAAAAAACTGTTTCAACGTATAGATCCCTGTGCTACCTTTTGAAAAAAGTGTCTCCATTAAACCCTACATATGTCTTGTCAAACAAAGCTTAGGCTAAACTTTGGTTTTTATTTTCAAAAATAGTCATGTTTTTCTTTTAAGGACAGTTTCCCTAACCGGCTTGTTTCCCTAACTGTCTGTCTTTTGATTGATTATGTTGATGTGCTGTATATGCATGCGACTGTGTAAAATCATAATTTCGATAGACTGTACCATGAGTCACTTTTCCGTTACTAGTTGCAAAGCCATTACTCATCATTGTATTCTTTATAGGAGAATAGCTTGGCCTTCTTTTTCTTTGCTGCTGACTGTCACTTGAACTTGATATGTGCTACAAAAAGGCATTCTAAAGTATGTTTATAGTCTTTTTAAATGAATTAAAATGCATAATTACGGAATTGCTGTAGGCCTTCATTGTTTTTACATTGTGCTGCGGTGTTTCGTTTACTTCTCTGTCTGTAACATAATGGCCTACGGCTTTGGCCAGGTCTAACTTGAAAAATAGATTATCAATCTAAATGTGATCTAATCTGATCAAATAAAGGTTATACATCATGTGGTTTGCCACGTATAGCGTTATAACCGCGGCATGTTCAAAACATCAGTGCTTGCAGTTGTTTCCTTTATGTAATCTGCTAGGCAAACGGTAAAAGAACAAGAATAATTCTCAGAAGTAAAATGTCATAGGAAAATAGTCATAGGTCAAACATAGTCAAACGCTTGCTTGAAATTAGTGAAGCTGTAGGAACGTAATTAGTAATGCTGCACAGTGTTTAAAAAATTATGTTTTCTTGTATTTTAAAAATGACTATCATATTCCTCGCTATGAATGCGGGAACTTGTGATTCGTCTGTATTAGATGGTGTTGAGGATATATTTTATCACACAAATCATTGTATCTCTGATAAAATTAGTACATTAAGTGAGCTATGGTTCGATTGCCTTTTAATAATGTTAAAGAATGCAGGTTTTAGATGTAGCTACAATAATTCAACCCCACAGATTATTCTATTGGTATCCATCTGTATATTCAACTTTATATAAAGCTTTTCAGAAGCAGTGATGAATTCTAGAACCCCCTATTTATGCTTTCAGAGTTTCTATGCACATGCAAATTATAAGTATACTTCTAAAGTTGTTCTTGGTTTTCAGCAAGCACATCTACTTCATACAGTGATGGACATTTCTTACCTCACAGGGATTTTTATGTTCTACCAAGATCATCCTGTAATCTCACACAGATGACATGAGGTTTTCACAGACTGATTAGAAACCCACAAAATGTTGAGATTGAGGAGATCTATGGCCACGTATTTGGGATTCAATCATTTGTGATACAGCTTTGAAAAAATGTGGTCATCCTATCTGGTGGTGAAAAATGTTTGGCCATTTATTTGTAATTATTGGTGTCAAAAGATGCAAATCATGGCTGAAAAACAAATATATATGTATATATACAGTGAAGCATGAACATCACTTTTGCAGCAAAGAATTAGTACATTAGAGCATGAACAACCATCAGAGCAAATCATCTCTGAATTACAAGCAGGTATGTTTTACTCAAGCAAAGTATCACATCCAGTGTCCACTGAAAATGCAACAAGCCAGATATATCAAAAGGATAGCCTTGACCAATACAATGAGTCTTTTTTTTTTTTTTTTTTAAACACATCACCAAATAATCAATAATCAACTAAGTAAGTGACATTACTTTGCCTCTGTGTTTCTGTGCTGCTCATACTCAACAGTATATTAATGGAGACTCAGCTGCACCCCTTGGACTCATGATGTGATTGATTTGGGGCCTTAGTTGTATTGATCTGTGCAATTCTACAAATAACATAATAAACAATTGGGCAAAATAAATATTGTATATGCTGCAAAGAAAAAACACATATTACATTTACTTTATGTACAGTGTAACGCATTAAACGGTTTACCATTCCCTTTGAAAAAGTGATTTTAAAAAACCAATGCATTTTTAAAAGGATGTATTCCAAAAAATATTTAAAACATTTTAACAACAACTTCAACTTTGTTTTTGACGTAGTGACATTTGTAATGACTTGATTAACAAAAATGCAGGTTGTATGATCATCTATATACAGTATGTCCCATTTGAAGCCTTCAGAATGCCTAGGCTGCAAGCATTCCCACCCCTGCTTAACTATACAGGGGAGTAGCTATCTCAGTACAGCGATTTTCTCTGTGCATATTTTCTTCAGCGGAGGAGCTCCTGAACTTTCTTCTTCCTGTTGGAAATATTGGAATTTAAATATTGATTGGGGTATTTGGTTGATGCCGTTAAAATTATTTTCCACCTTCAAGACTGCCAGACCTTTAAACAAAACATAATATTGGATTAAGGGAACCAGAGAACCGACAACAGAACATCTTTGTACCCAATGAATGCATTTATTCATTGGGTACACAACGCTACACAACACCGACCCTTTGTGCATACGTGTTAGCACTGTGGGCCTGCGCTTGCACAAGGAAACATACCCTGGGTTCAATAAATGCTTCACACACATATATGGACCCAACCCAATGCTTATGGTAATATGATCAGCGTTTTATTTTGGTTTTGCCACACCACCTTGGGCCACGCTTTGTCTATGCAGCACACTGACTCACTGGGCTACAGACTCCATTTCCACAGCATATCAGGAAAGGGCAAGTGTTGCCATTAACCGGTGTGGTGACATGGTCAGTTGTGTTTCATGGTCAGATTTTATCGAGATGTTACGCAGAAAAGCCTGCTCCATCATTGGGATTTGCAACTGACAGCCCAAGCTACTTTCGCTCCAGCTCCAAGCTTATGATGGAACAACATTTTCTGACGTTGTGCTTTTCCACCTGCACCTTTTCCAAAGCAAACCTGAATGATTTATAGGATACTTTGGATACTAAGTTTTTCTTATTTGTCATTAGTCTGTATTCAAAATGTAAATGTTTTTATGAATTGTAAAATGTTATATTATTCTGTTTTTGAGATCAAATATGCACCCTGACAGTGACAAATTCGTTTTTTTAACCATTCTAATGATATTAATTGCTTCCCTGCTGTAAGGAACATTAACTGGACACGTTTCTGCAAAGGCTGTCCATATTACCAGAGCATTTGTTTTATATTTAGATGATAAATCTGTAGCTGCAATTAAGCAAACTGAAATGATGAGAACGAAGAATAGATTATATGAAAGATAAGCATTAGACTTTAGATACTTTATAATTGATTAAAAAAAATACACTATCTGGTACATTTGTATAAATGTCATTTTTACCATTGAAAAGTTTAAGGTCCCTCAAATGTTCTGTTTTTTGAAGGAAAGCATTGTACAAAATGGTGTACAACTCAGCAAGAGCAGTACTAATTAATAAAGTTGGAAGTTGAGGTCCTGTGAGGTGTCTGTTTATCAAACAAGATACAAATGTATCTGTCCTCTTGCTCAGTTGTGCACCAGGGCCTCCCATTTCAGTTTGGTATAATGCAACGTTAGATTTAGATAACAATTTGATCTAGACATGATGTAGCGGACATTACAGACCTACACCAAACCACTCCCAAAAAGCCAATTTAGTTTTTAGTTTTTTTTTGTTTTAGTTTTCTTAATTATTAGCATAAAAACATGCAGTCTTGTGAGTTAATCGGTTTCCAAGAGACAACAATACCTAGGATTTACTCCTTTAATTAAGTACAAACCTTTGTGCTTGGGGCACTTACTGGAACAACAAGGGGCAAAAGCAGGTCCTCTTTGATCAATGTTGGGGGCTCGTCAGCTGGCTCGGCCGGTTCTGCAAGTTGAGTGAAATAAGGAGTTAAAAATGTTGTAATTATAAAGTATTTTTGAGGAAACTATTGAAAGGACCGGTGACATGACGCACAGGACAGAAGACAGCGTTTTGGTCCAGTTCAAGTTACATGGTCTAAAAATCTGTGCGAAGTAGAACGATGGAACCACACAGGTGAACACAGACAGGTGACGAGTAGAGGAACATGGACGCAAATGGTTCCATACAGGTGTAACACATGATACAAATTAGCAATTAACATCATGTCAAAAAAAAAGCAGGCCTGGTTGACCTGGATTTTCACGTTGAAATAGGGTTCATTATGGGGGTTTCTTCCAGGATGACGATGACCCCATCCACGATCACGAGGGGTCACTGAATGGTTTCATGAATATGAAAACGATGTGAATCATATGCTAATGGCCTTCGTAGTCACCAGATCTCAACCCAAAATTTAACACATTTGGGAGATTTTGGACTGACAGTGCTAACCGCTATCATCATCAACATCATCGTAAAACCAAAACGGGGAATGTCTTTTGGTGATCGGTCTCTATAGTCGAGTTCTTGAGACCCTTGGACTCTATGCCAAGGTGGCCGAACCTGGTTCTGGTGGCTCGTAGTGGGCCAATACCAAGATACTCATGTTTGTTTCTCCTGGAATTTGTCTCCCATCCGTACCTTCCACACTCTCCTGGCCAAGCATGGGGGGTTGGGAGTCTTCGGATGTGCGGAGGGTTGAGGTGTGGGGGGAGGGACTGACCGCCTCGCTGGCATGCTGGGAGCTGGAGCTGCAGCTGTCCATTTTGGGCTGATAAACATCCGACAGGAAACTCTGGTTGCTGCATTCGTCTTGCGATGGAGATCACGGGGGCAGTGGTGAATTATTGAAGATACAGTACCATTTAAATTCAGGAAGCAAATCTATATTTCAGTTAATGTCTGAATTTACCACAATCACACGGCATTGAACCATAACCTGTTATACTGTGTGCATTAGTGTAAACGCCCAACAGTGTTGCTTGGCTTCTCAGCAATGCGTGCCTCACCTTGGAAGTCCAGAGTAGAGCTAGTATTTTCCAACACCACATCTTTTAAACCACGAACCTCACCACTTGTGGATTTGCTCCGATAAATCTGGAGTGAATAAAAAGGAAATTAAGGCAGAGAAGACAGGAATCCAATATGTATAAATTGTTAGCAGTTAGCTCGTGTAGTTTAAGGACCCAAACAAAGAATGGCCAAATGTAATAATCTGTCATGCTATAACTGATCCACAGTACCTGTTTAGTGTCTGACACAGGAACCCACTTGAATATACGCAGGGATGTGTCGCCAATGGTTACCCACTTCTTCTCCCTTAAAACGTAATGTCATTTTCTTCAAAGTCAATAATACAATGAAAGATATACAAGTATACATATGATTCTGATGTTCTCCTAGAGTATGTCTAGGCAATGGCCTCTATTTTAAGAAGACCACAGTTTAAACCGGCTTTATTGGCACAACGGATGGGTGCTGGATATTTTTAACGCGGGCGACAGTATGAGCAGAATGCATTAACATTGTAACAACATGTGGACAAGTGTAGCCATTTTGACATCTTGTGTTAAACCATATCCGTTAGTCCCACCCCTAGAGGTACCGGTCTTCGTCAGCCCAGTCTCTCCATTGGCTGTCTTTTAAGTCACTCACCGAGCCATTTACTATTTTCCGAGTGAAGTTTGCAGTGTGGCGATGCAGATGTTGGGAGTATTATTTACACAATCCACGCGATTATTACTTACCATTTACGCACTTTTTCAATCGCAGCCAGCACCTTTTTAATGTCGTCTTTAGCACGACTTCTTGTCTCCGCGCGACCTGACCGTCCGGACATTTTTATAGTTGTTGATACTTTTTGGAGGATGCCTTTTCTTGCAACTCGAAACTTGCACTGTGAGCTAGTTCTCCAGTACGCTTCTTCTTGTTGTGTGTTTCCGGCAGACTAGCCGCTATATTTCGTATGGCTGCCTTTCTCAGGTCGGAGTGCGAATTGCTTCTTCATTTGTCTTTTTGTCTAACACCCGAAAATGCTGGGGGCTTATTTTTAGATGAGTTATTACAAAAACACTATTAACCAAAGAGTATGACTAAACCAAGCTACTGGTGATGGGGGAGGGATTCCCGAACGAACGCCTCCCTTTGAACGGCTCTTTTTGGAGAACGCTGGGAACCGAATCGCATTGATTAAAG
>JACXGK010015152.1:0-10711 GCA_016801125.1 Novumbra hubbsi | reverse complement strand
TTCTTACCGGGATCACCCTCTCTAGACACACTGTAGTTCTTACCGGGATCATCCTCTCTAGACACACTGTATTTCTTACCGGGATCACCCTCTCTAGACACACTGTAGTTCTTACCGGGATCATCCTCTCTAGACACACTGTAGTTCTTACCGGGATCATCCTCTCTAGACACACTGTAGTTCTTACCGGGATCACCCTCTCTAGACACACACTGTAGTTCTTCTTCTGGTTGGCTTTGAGCTTCTTCAGAGCCACGCGAGTCTCTCCTATGAACTCATTGTGTCCAAACTTGTCCATGTCACTCACTGACAGCCTGAAAGCAGAAGGAGTTTTTACCATCTTTCTCCCAGGACATGTAAAAAGAAAAAATATAATAACTTGAATGGTTTTATACTCTGCACTTTCCGTTGAGCTCTGGGAAATATCACTAATGTAAATGTAGAGCGACTCAACATTTGTGTAGAGCATCGTAACCGTGTATAGTTGAAACGTAATCATTTTAAAAAGTCTGAAATTACTGAATTTACAGTGGATCACCGTACATGTCAGGGTTAGCTGGGTCTATAATTACCGGAGGGTTTTGCGCTGCATGTCTTCGTCAGTGATGCCATGGTACACCAGAGTCTCATTCCATATTGGGTTCAGAGTCCCCTTCAGGGTCTTAGTACGCAGCTTGTTGGACTGGAGGAGACAGGGAGGGGAGAGAGGAGGTGAGAGGGGAGGGAGGAGAGGGGGAAGTCGGGGGAGAAATGGAGCAGAAGCCCGAGGGAGACAGATGGAGAACACAAAGAGAGAGAAAAGAAAATATTCCGGTTCCTTCCGGCAGGATGCGGATGTGACCACGGGAACATCTGGGAGAGAGGGCTGCAGAGACACAGGGCTGGGGTGTCTCAACCCTTGACACGAGTCGCTTTGGGAATCTCTTCTACATTCCCTTCTTCTGTCGCAGAATCAGAATGGGACAGATGGCAGGGCCGGCTGCAGCCTTTTGGGGGCGCTAAGCAAAGTCTGGTCCGAGGCCCCCTAGATTTCAGGGGCCCTATGTAACCGCAAGGGGCAGGAGGTTTTAGCCACGCTTAACCTGTGCTGCCTGCGGGCCCTGGAATGCTTTCTACCCATAGTCATGTAAACGGATGTAGGGGAGCCGGGGTTGCTCCACCAAGTTGTGCCCTCTGTCACATTTTGTCCACTATTCGCGCTATTGACATATCTGTGCTGATATCTGCACTATTTAGATTCCCTCCGCCCAGTGTTGAAGGACATGGGATTGGACTCTAAAATCGATGGGTCGAGCCAGATCAGGATTAATTAGAGTATGTTGTTTTCATCAGCTGCTGCAAGCGATATATCTGCTGAAGAACCTTCTTGGTGGTTGTCATTCACACCTGAGAGACAGCTGATCCCTGAATCGTAACGGGGAGCATTTTCTTTAGTAAAGGGCGGAGTGTCCCATCTCATAATACAAATAGAAAACCAGTAAGGTTTCATCTAAAAAACAAATGCCAGACCTAAAACATACTGACAACATTACAGAACAGCAGAAGTTACCTTACTGGCCCCGGGTAGGAGGTTTAGCTTGACGTATGGGTCTGCAAGACCATTGGAGTCCATGGGCTTCAGCCCCTGACAGGAAGAGAGAGGCAGATCAGAGAGAGTATCGACCTTCAGATGAACCTTTCATGGCATTAGAGACGGCAGTGTAAGAGGTTTATGTGAATCTGGGGGCACAGCGTGCCGTGTGTGCAGAGTGCCAATTACACCGGGACTTTCCGGGAGGGTAACCGTAGTGACATTCTAGGGGTGTAACTGCGGTGACATTCTAGGGGTGTAACCATAGTGACATTCTAGGGGTGTAACTGCAGTGACATGGTAGGGGTATAACCGTAGCAACATTCTAGGGGTGTAACTGCAGTGACATTCTAGGGGTGTAACTGCAGTGACATTGTAGGGGTATAACCGTAGCGACATTCTAGGGGTGTAACTGCAGTGACATTCTAGGGGTTTAACCATAGTGACATTCTAGGGGAGCAACTGCAGTGACATTGTAGGGGTATAACCGTAGCGACATTCTAGGGGTGTAACTGCAGTGACGTTCTAGGGGTGTAACCATAGTGACGTTTTAGGGGTGTAAACGTAGTGACATTCTCGGGGTGTAACTGTAGTGACATTCTAGGGGTGTACACGTAGTGACATTCTAGGGGTTTAACTGTAGTGACCTTCTAGGGCTGTAACCATACTGACATTCTTGGGGTGTAACCATTGTAACATTCAAGGGGTGTCAACGTAGTAACATTCTAGGGGTGTAAGCGTAGTGAACATTCTATGGGTGTAACCATAGTTACATTCTAGGGGTATAACCTTAGTGACATTCTAGGTGAGTAACCGTAGTGACATTCTAGGTGTGTAACCGTAGTGACATTTTAGAGGTGTAACTCTGCGCATGCTTGTATGGTCATCAAAGCACAGACGTGTCTCACAATGTGTCCTGAACTCAACCAACAGAACAGTGCTCAGAGACACACAGCAAGAACAGCCTGTTCCCAGACGCCAAACCACAAACGATTTGTTCTTCAATGAATCGTTTTCCAGAGTGATTCGTTCAACTTAGTAGCTCGTTTGACCCGCTGACCGCAATTAATTCTACATCAGGATTAACATGTGTTCCTCTGGCTGAGTAGTGTGGAAATGTGCTCTGACCAAATCCTGTATGAGGCAGCATTGACAAGAAACTGTTTAAAAAATGATAATTGATCACATAGAGCTATCATAATTCCTTCATTCTGAAAGTTTTTGATGGACACAACAGAACCACAACATTGGCTACATAACCAGCCTCTGCTGAACACACACATGAGACCCACTGGCTGCTGTAGTTCTTGACTGATCTTGTGCCTATCAATCTTACCTCACAGCAGTCAAGCAGTGGGCATTTTGTTTCATATGTGTCATTCAGGTCGCCCCTGTTTGTGTGTGTATGTGTGTTTACCTTGGCTTTTACTATGTTGCAGTGTAGTGCATTGTTGTCCTGTTCGTACAGCAGAGTGAACTCCAGGAGCCCAAGGGTGGCTGAAGAACAGAATACGGGAGAGAGAAACGACAGGAGAGAGAGAAAGAGAGGGTACAACAGATTAACAGTGACATAGAGAGAGAGGGGGAATGATAGATTACCAGTGAGAGAGAGAGTAGAAATGACAGATTTACAGTGAGAAAGAGAGGGAACGGCAGATTACCAGAGAGCAGAGAGAACATACAGTATTGTGTGTTTTATATTGTTGTCCCTGCTTGACAACCACATTTCCCAAAGGGCGGATAAAGATCAATTTTTACGTACACCATATGCAGATGGTCGTGTTTAGGGACAGGGAAGTCATCAAATGTTTCAAGTGATTGAAATCAATAAGAAAGGAATCTACATTATTAGGTACCAACACACCCACACACACACACACACTTACTGGATTCGTCAGAGTCATACTCGTTGTCGTCATTCTCGACAGGCGTGGGGGCGGGGGGCGGTTTGGGGGCCAGCATGGGTTTCTCGTCCCTGCCCGGCGCTGGTGATCTGTCGTCCCTCGGCTGGCAGTAGGGGCTCTCTGCGGGGGCGGGGGCTGGGGACCAAAGCACAGCTATTTAGTCGTACTCAGCCTCAAAATGGAAGGGATTACAAATCCCTTGGGTGAGCGGAACTAAAGCCGCGTCTCCTTCTCCGCTCATCGCCGGCGGGCCGAGCGAACGCGTCACCCTGTGATTTGGGGGAGGCGTCCCTCCGGTCGTACCCTGTGGGGGGGCGGCGTCAGCCGAGCCTGGTGAGTCCTCTCTTCCCCTGGCCGTGGGAGGTCCGGAGCCTGAAATAGACTGTCGCTCCATCCTCACCGCCGCCTCCTCCTGCTCCTCCCTGGCAGGGCCGGCCTGAGTCTCGGCGACGGCCCCTGGCGCCCGTGAGGCCTGGCGTCCCTCCGGGGCTTGGCGCTCAGGGCTGGGGTACCGGGGTCCTTGGGCGCGTTCTGAGAGAAGATGGCAGTGAGGGAGATGAAAGACTTCACGTTTTATTCACATAGCAAACTCTGTGACACTGACACACTTTGTCGCACGCTTGTTGGTCTTGAGATGTCAATGTCGTCCTTGGTGCTGAGCAGTCGACCGCATGCTGACACTTCGCCTCACACCATCCATAGAAGATAATCTAGTTTCGGAGTATTTGTCTATTGTGTGTCCATTCATCACCTTTGTTTTGTGTGTTGTTATTGCAACGATCAGACAGCCTCTCCTGGGTACCGGGCTCTGGCTGGGAATGGGCCTGGGTAGGGGCCTGAATCTGGGGTCGCTCGGAAGCAGTCCCCCTGGGTCTACTGATAGGTAGGGGGGCAGGGAGGACCTGTTGGGGTTGGCCCTTAAAGAACCACGCTCCAGAACGCTTCAACATCTAAAAATGGAGAAAGGAGAACAGAGAACCAAAGAGAGAAAGTACGACAGAGTAATATAATTAAATGGAGGGGAAACAAATGAGATGGGGAGAGGGTGGGGGTGGGCGGAAGGGGGGGTAGAGAACTTAACAGATGATATATCTGACCATCCATTTTCTGAAAGGTTCTGGGTTCCCTAAGGGAAACGTTTCACCAAGCAAGCCAGTCATAGTGGCCGAGACAATTACAAAACGTAGAGTCCTCACAAGCTACCCTTTTCTCTACTCTTCATTATCTCCTCCTCCACTCCTTTACACTCTCAAATTGTTTCGCATGATCATATATTTATATATATGAGTGTGTGTGTGTGTGTACAAATACAAGTGTGTATAAAAGGATCATGCTTTTTCTCAGAAAAAGCTGCCTGGAACCACCTCACCTCTTTGTGTTCACTGCAGATCCTACAGATCCACACTGACGAACGGCTGTTGCTCTGAATACCACACTTACTGCACATGTGCTGTAGGCAGAAACACACACACACACAGCTCAGACCTCTAGTCGCCACATTGGACCACTGACAGCGATCGACGGTCAAAGCAACAGGAAATGACAAGTCGAACGCTAGGCAACGAGGGCCAGCCGAGAGGCCCTCAGGCCGCCGTGATGGCTGCTGTTTTGTGGGCTACCTTCTTGCAGTGGGAACAGAGCACCGATGTGACTCCCTGCTGGCCAAATGTCTCTCCACAAAGCAGACAGTGAGACTGACCGTCTCCACATGCTGTCTTCTTCATGCTGTCCAACCTGGTGGCCAAACGCCTGGGCGACACACACAGTGAAAACACACTCAATTATGCCCGCACAGTATGCCCGCACAGTATGCCCGCACAGTATGCCCACACAGTATGCCCTCACAGTATGCCCTCACAGTATGCCCACACAGTATGCCCGCACAGTATGCCCGCACAGTATGCCCGCACAGTATGCCCACACAGTATGCCCACACAGTATGCCCTCACAGTATGCCCTCACAGTATGCCCACACAGTATTCCCACACAGTATGCCCACACAGTATGCCAACACAGTATGCTCGCACAGTATGCCCACACAGTATGCCCACACAGTATGCCCTCACAGCATGCCCACACAGTATGCCCACACAGTATGCCCTCACAGCATGCCCACACAGTATGCCCACACAGTATGCCCACACACGCACACAATTCACGTTAAAATATCCCTTTGTCTTACCCGATCCTCTCCTGCTCCATGGCCTCCATAGTCTCGGCCCGGGCCAGGACACTGTTGATGATCTCCTTCTCCTCGTCTGTTAGCTCCACCTCCTGCGAACCCCCTGCATGACCTCCGCCCCCATGCTGATACATCCTGCTGACAGACCTGACGTGCCGAGCGAGGACATTACACGCCTCTCAGAGGACACACCTCACATGTTCTACCGAATGAATGACGCACATGCATGTTACTGTTTGGTCTGTCAGCACTTCTTTTCCAAACTAGGGGCTGAAATTATACACAACAGAGCATCGATATATTTAACAAACACATGTCAGAAGACTTTGTTTTGGAGCAATGTTATGCTTTACATTATAGAGACAAATTGTGAACATGCTTCAGCAGTATATGTCGCCAAGACCCAAGGACCTTCCTAGGCTGGGAGAAACACACATACATAAAATCAGAGGATGAACAAGCATTAAAAGGCACAAAACGCTCAGAATCTGAAATGTCGCCTCTGGAGTGATCTGTACTCCAGGTTCAATACGATTGTTCAATATTCAAGGTTCAATTCCCTGCTTGTACAAACTGAACATGCCTCTGGATATTTCTACTGAACAAGGAACAGAGGCACCCATCATTATAATGGCTAGCTTAGAAACAGCCAAAGAGAGCATCCAGAGTAGTGTCCTTTATGTCGGCCAGATTCAGTTTGTGCTGTGACTTCTCTGGACCAAGGTTTATAAACAACGTTTTAGATGGCGGATGATTTCATGGATTTGAATAAAAAGACTGCTGAACTGGATGAGTGGGCTCTTAGGTAGACCAATTTTTTTTGTAATGCTGTGGTTGGGGAACAGTCTGTACTCTGTACAGCATGCATGTTTTTGGGGGGGTTTCGAGGTAAAGTACTGCCGTATATAGGTTTCTTGGTAACTGATTTTGAAGCATCATTACTCTGTCAAGCCGTTTCCTTGTGCCTTTATCACTTCGTTAGCTCTCTCTCATCTGTTCTGCCCATCCTATCCTCTCAGAAATGTTTTCTCCCCACTGATTGGAAATGTCAGGGGTTGCTGTGACAGCAGGCGGCATGGCAACCTGACTGATTGCTGTCAGCACACAAACGACTGTGTGCACGTCTGTGTGTGACATTATTGGGTAGAAGGCAGAGCAGGGGGATGGGCCAAGGAGTGAAGGACCGTTCCTCAGTGGTGTGACATCCTGACTCCATGTGTCTCTAATCTCACAGACATTGGATTCCAGCGCTTACAGTATCAAGGTTGTAGAACAGCTGTGTATAATATCACTGTATCACCAAGGTTCTAGAACAGCTGTGTATAATATCACTCACTGTATCACCAAGGTTCTAGAACAGCTGTGTATAATATCACTCACTGTATCACCAAGGTTCTAGAACAGCTGTGTATAATATCACTCACAGTATCACCAAGGTTGTAGAGCAGCTGTGAATAACATCCTCACAGTTGTACCAATGTTGTTAAACAGCTGCGTATAATAACAGTCACTATATGACCAAGGTTCTAGAACAGCTGTGTATAACATCCTCATAGTTTTACCAAGGATCTAGAACAGCTGTGTGAAACATCCTCAATGTATCACCAAGGTTCTGGAACAGCTATGTTTTTCATCCTTACTGTATCACCAAGAACAGCTGTGTACATCCAGCTTACTGTGTCACAAAGGGTTCAAAAGCTGTGTATAAAACGATTGATGGAAGCACAGGGAGAAATGAGAAAGAGTAGAGGAAGAGAGGATTACATTTGGTAATATATGCGGGAACCACCTTCAACTGGATTAATGTATCATGAACAAAATGACAAGGTCCCCTTGACTTGGTTACGAGGATTACAGATGATGTCTTATTGAGGTGAAACCTGCCCACAGAAGTTCTGAAGTTATAAAAAGCACTGAGGGGAAGCAGAACATATACCACACCACTTCAGAAATGTTAGAAAAGCTTTTTAAATTGACATATCATATGAAGCAGATGGGGTTGTTAAATGACAGACATTGAAATGTGTCACTTGAAACGTGTGACTGGTTAGTTTCATTTGAGGATAGACAAACAACCACATTTTGTAAGGATACAAAGACGTATCCACCCAACTAATAAAAAAGAAAGGTTCAAATATGACTCATTGTTTTTCTCTCCCCCCAATGTCTTGATGTCCGGTCGGCACTAAGAGTATTTGTGCGTCCCTCTGTGGGACCCCCGGCGCTGTCAGTGTGCCTCAACCAGGACTTCCACTCTGGGCTGTGAGGACACTGCTGCACTGCGGCTGAGTGACTTAGACCACTTCGCCCCTCAGTGGTCCATAATCACATTTTACATTTCTCACATCACCATAAAAAAACCCCAAATTATATCTGTATTTAAAAACAAATAAAGGGGGGTCCAGCAGTCTAAGTAGATGCCTCTGGTGTAGGAAGGGTTTAAATCCAGCCCACTGCTTTTTTAATTAAACGTCCTCCTCCTTTCCTGTCCAGTGAAGCACATAAAGGTTTGAAAATATATCTTCATTTTTATCAGATTTTTTATAAATTATTCCCGTAATTTGAGATCTGTAACGTGAAGTTTACAATTTGGCTAATGGCCTAGATTTATGTGGAGTTGAATGTACCATTTGTTAGAAATACACAGCATTAACTTAACTTTGATTAATATCAAATTAACCCCAACCTAAAACTAAATTAGCTGGAAATAAACTTTTCCCTCAATGATCATCCCTGTTATATATGGTCTCCAATAAACGGTGTGGTTAAAATCCAGAATGCTGATTGTCCAAAGTATTGTATATCAAGGGGATGACGTTACATCAAATCTTACTGCGGTAATTGTGTTGGTAACCAGTTCAGAACCACAATAAAGCATCTCAGGATTTGTGATACACAGTCAACATACCACGGCTCAGCAGTGTCTCCAGGCATTCAACGTTGTGTTGTGACTAAGAACAGCCAGGGAATATATTCCCAATACCACAGCCTGATGTGCCTAATTGCTTACATACGCATAGTACAGCTTTCTAACATATTTCCAACACTCAAGAAAACATTTTGTCACACAGAACCACATATAAACCACAAATATCTGGTGGTGTAAATCAATGGTCTGGATCAATGTGAAGGCATTTGAACATGACAATTAACTGATTCGGAATGTCACCCAATGAGAGTCACCCAATGACACATGAGCCATTTAGATATGATCCACATCCACACACTGTAACACACACCACCACACACTGTAACACACACTGTAACACACACAGACACACCAGCACAGCTTGACATTACATCATATCAATATCTGCCCCGTTGACACCCTCCTACCCTGAACGACTCCCACCTAAAGCTAAACACACCCATGTGAGATTAGTTTGCCATGAGCTGTTTGCATTGAACATACAGTTTGCAGGACTTACAGGGAGGAGATCACTGGCGGCTTGTGACTGAAGCGAGGGTTGGGAGGACGCACTACGAAACATCACGTTAACAGCACAACAAGCCACTTCAAATTGCTGTGAAAATGTCCTGGAGGTTGATGGAAATCCTTTCAATTTCCACAAGGACAAGTGTCTGGAAAGACTACCGCTTGATTTACACTGGACTGATCATGCGACTGGATAAAACAATGGTCCGTGCGTGTGCTCAAGCATGTCTGGCGCAGTTGCGTGTTTACGCGCAGTACACGTGTGTGTGTGTGTTTGTGTGTTTGTTTGTGTGTGTGTAAGGTTATCTAAAACAGAAACAAACTGAAGTACCTACAGAGAAATTGCATTATACAGGAAAATAAATCCCTGTTAACACCTTGAGAGAACAGATCAGTAATGAAGGTGTTCTTACTGAATGAGCGTTATAAAAACACAGAACTCGGCACTCCTGTACTCAGGTCCCTCCAGCACACACACACACACACACACACACGTACAGGCACAGATATCGATTTCAAAAGCATCGATACCTTACTCAACATCCAGCAGTCTGACCGACTGACAACCTAAATGCACATGAAATAGTTAAAGTAGAATAGTCTTTCATCAAGGGGAAAAGAGAGCACATTTTCAAAATATAACCAAGGAAAAACTTTTCAGTTTTCATCTGTTTGGAGACTGATTATTGGTGGTTTTATAACTTCATGCGACGTGTGTGTGTGCGTGGCCTTGGCCATTGCAGTCAGAAAAGCCCACTAATCAGCACACAAACAGACACACCAGTGACACACAACATCCAAACACAAGAGCAGTAGCATAGGACAGAAACACACACACAGTGTGTGAGATCAGCGAGAGAGGACCTGTCAATGTGCATCTATCAACTAACATTGTCCCAGGGAAAAGCATACACACACACACACACACACACATACATTAACCCAGACACACATATCCAATGACCCCAGGGATATGCAGTCCAACTACAAATTGAAGTGAAGTAAAATGAAACAGAGGCATTTTAGCTCCACAAGACAGTGAGTAAGGAAAGGACAGTTGCACTGCTGGGCTGTTTGTGTATGTTTGTGTGTGTTTGTGTATGTGTGTGTGTGTCATGCATAAGGATGGGGATAACTAGGTCTGACAGGACATAACTATCCTCCTGTTATGCAGAAAGTCATTTCCTTCTCATGTTTTTTTATATCTCATGCTAGAAATACTGTATGACATGAATAACATGATGAATTAATTGATGTATGTGGTGGAAATAGGACATAAACTGCTGCAGTTCTTCATCATAGTCTTCATAAGTTTGAGTTATACTGCATGTCATTCTGTACAAACCAAGGCTCAAAACCAATGTTTCAGTAACTACAAACATGCGTTGTGCTGTAGTGGGAGTTTGAGATGCTCTGGCACGAAGGGATCTGTGACCAACAGGGCCATATCTGCATTACCAGTCATGTGAGATCCCTAAATGAAGGGATCTGTGACCAACAGGGCCATATCTGCATTACCAGTCATGTGAGATCCCTAAATGAAGGGATCTGTGACCAACAGGGCCATATCTGCATTACCAGTCATGTGAGATCCCTAAATGAAGGGATCTGTGACCAAC
>JACXGK010015151.1:0-10796 GCA_016801125.1 Novumbra hubbsi | reverse complement strand
ATCTGGTTCAGTGGTCCAGTCCATGTCCTAACGGTAATCACTGGTTCTGTTGTCTAGTCTAATTCCTAATAGTAATATCTGGTTCAGTGGTCCCGTCCATGTCCTAATAGTAATATCTGGTTCAGTGGTCCCGTCCATGTCCTAATAGTAATATCTGGTTCAGTGGTCCCGTCCATGTCCTAATAGTAATATCTGGTTCAGTGGTCCCGTCCATGTCCTAATAGTAATATCTGGTTATGATCTGGTCTCTTGATAATGGCACAGTATTGAAGGGTGTGCCCACTGATAAGAATTAATGTCTAAATCATTTGCAAACCCTTCTGAAGGGGCCAACACACCCATATTTCTATTACCTAGTATGGGGCTTAGTGGTTGATGAATCAGATGCGTGTACATGTGTGTTGTCACTTTTTAGGAATAAAACGGTGCTTTCGGGTCACCCGAGGTGTATCCATTTTGATCATATTATTGCAAACCGGTGTATTAATTTGGAAGAATGAATACACGCCAGGACTGGACTTTAGGAACACTGTATTTCTGCTGCTCTGGCATTAATACAAATGCAGCCAGGCTGTGAAATGGTTTAATCCTTTTACCAAGTAATAAGTCTACACAATCTAATGTTTACAGAGGAGCAGTTTATTGTGTCTAAAAGCTTCTGGTGTTCTGTAAATTGCTCTGTTCTCTCTCTCTCAATTGACTTTCGTTGTTACTTTTCAGCCCTGCGTGTTAACTTCCTTGTCAGGAACCAAAACTCCTCGCTGACAGCTGGTCTGTCTGACTGCTCATCACAGGGTTCATTATTAAATCGAATATCGCACCACGCCTGCTCCATATTTAATTATCTCCCCTCTTTACTTGTTAAGAAGCAGGCGGCATCGAGTCAAACGCTGTGAGCGATGTTTACAATTCTTATGCTGGTCTCTGATTGATGTCAAATGCTATGTTGAATTTTCAGATGTATTAACTGTTGTTAACCTGTTGTGCAATGGCACCACATCGGTATCTGTTAGCGGTGACATCAGTGTACAGATGGTGTTTTTCTGTGTTTGAACTTGCCTCACGCCGCCCAGGTCTGCCAGCATACAGACATGCAAAGGCAAAATGCCGTAAAGGTTGATTCCTTTCTTAACATATGTTTTATTTTTTTAGGTAAAAAAAAACAAGCCGTTTGTGCTAGTGAGACAATTAACGCAAGAGTACAATACAATAAATAAAGTGGGATCAGCAAGCAGTCCACCATGTAATTGGACGTATATTTTTTGCTCTCCTCTCATTATCAACAATCACATGAATCTATTGGCCTAATGGAGAGGTTTTTTTAAAGTATATTTGCTAGCGATTATAATGAGAGAGGGGAAGAATGACAAGACCTATCAAATAGGGTAAACTGCTGTTGGAAATTGCTCCTTGTCAAATTTAAAAATAGGCATTGGTTCATCCTGTTGCAGTAAATGTTACAATGACAAGTTAAACAAAAATAGTCAATATGTAATATTGTTATCGGGGTTGTTAACATTCTTGAATTGTGCATGATGCTTATGATCAACAAAGCACGAGACACAAGAGAAAACAAGTATGTTGTTCTTTAATGATTTCTTAAACTCAAATTGTCCTAAAGGGGGGGAAAAAGGTCAAGAATAGTTTGCATGAAATAATTTGTACGGAAAATAAATACACAATTATTTTTTTACTGATGCATGTATACTTTGTCTGACAATTTGTATGTATTGCTCCTAGAGAATGCAATGCCTTGTATATAGTATCAATTTTCAAAAGTGCAAAAAATTTTTGTGTTTGCAGCATTTTTAGCAACTTAACTTCTTGTTTTAATACCTTCCATTCAGTGTTAAAAATGGACTTTTTGGCTTATCAGCAAAGGTGGCTGGTAGACGTAAATATTTACCAGCTAAAGAAAATACATTGCTTTGGTCTCGTATATGATAGTCAATCAATATAAAAGTAGGATGCAGCTATAATGGTTATAACATTAATATAATTGTTTCAACACTGACGTGTAACACATTAGAATGAATACATTCCTTTGCTTTTACCTTGTGCCAGTTAGACAATATATTAAAGACAATGTATATGTAACAAATAAATTATGTAATAAATATGAATTCAATTTGAACATTTTAGAGAAATTAACACTGAAAATGTATAACAGTAGTTATTACTAATTCGTTGTAATACGCTACCAGACAAAACCACCAACACAGCCCTGACCCATGGAGGCATGGACTCCACTAGACCATCACAAGTTGGCCCTTGTCAAAGTTTCTCTGATCCTTACTTTTGCCCACTTTCCTGCTTCTAACACATGTTCTCCTGTTGTCTAATATGTCCCACCCACTGACAGGTGCCTTGCTGACGAGATAAACAATGTACACTTTGTCGTTTTTGTAGGTGTTCCCCTCATCCACCCATTCCATCTCATCCAAACCGCAACAAAAATAGATGATCAATGAACTAAAGTTTTAGCGATAATACTGTTGCCAACTAGCTGACAAAACAATTAAACCACATGAACAAGATGGATAACGCGATCTTTGATGGGTACTGGGTAATATTTTATACTATAAAACACAACACGTTGAATCAATTTACTCACCCATCCATTCGAAGTTTGACTAGAGTTTTCCTTTCTTGGCAATGCAGTAGCATCAGATAGTTTTGTGCTTTTTGCATTTACTGATGAGGTGGTCTGGAGGGGCAGAGGCTGTGCCTGGACGACCGACGTGTCATCATAGTGACATTGTGAGCTCTCCTGAAATAATATATTATCCAGTTTCATGGTTGTAGCGCCAATAATAACAACATTTACCATCATTTGGCGAGTGCTAATTTTGAACCCTGCTACCATTATTTCAATTTACGCCTTTGTCCTTCCATAGCATATATTCCTTCCATGGATGTTTGGACTGGTTTTTGGGGAGATGTCAGACGTCACCCAGCTGTACAAACCATTCAGTCCTCATGTACTAAGAGGAATAGCCAGGTTTACTGTTGATGATGGGCGCTGACCTAAAAGTCAATTAAGCACGTTAGTGTACGTTTCTAATGCGTGTTCAACAAGGCCTTAACCAAATGACACAGCCTTGTGAGAGAGGGTGTAGCACTGCGAGGTGTGGAGTTGTTAGAGAGCATGGTCATGTTGAGGCAGGTGAGCGGTGGGGCGGAGACGGCAATGCACATATCCACTGGGTGTGTTTCACTGTGCTGTCCATTCACGGTGCTCACCGGCTCTGAATCATCATTATCTAGCTGTTTGGAGCATGGCCCTAATGGTACTTTTCCTTTACTCACTGTCAGTTCTACTATTGTACAAATCTGCCCAGAAGTTCCTAAACATCATACAGACACATCAATACATTCTTACCCAAATCTTACGACCAAACCGTTTTTTTTTCTTTCTTAGTGTCCACTAGCCGAACGTCCTCACTTCTCCCAGTTTTGTCAGTGTGGTTATAGATTGATAGAAAATGATTACAGACAGTCAGTCAGTGCCCAGCATACTTTGTTACATGTCTGAAATGGCCTCTTAATGATTACTCTTGAGCAAGACTCCTTTCTCAAAGTGTCTGATGGTTTTACATTGTTTCCAATTGGTAGACACAGGACCAAAACGGGGCATGTGTGCATTGTGGTCAATATGTAATCGCTTTTTCTGTTTAGTTTTATTTTAGATCTATTCTTCAAAAAATCCTTGATTTTGACCCAGACTCTGATATTTGATTGAGACAAGATGTGAATTGGTTGTTAAGCTAGCTGAAGTTGCCTACCTGATAGTCTTTCATTGAGGGTGCTCAAGAATGTATTGTCAACAGCCAACAATGTCACCACCCTTTAGCCACTGATGGATTATAGGAGGGAGATAGAAAAGAGGAAGCTCCTGTTTACCACTTCAGTCCCAGGGCAGTGTGGGACCGACTAATTGACCGTCTGTTTCCTGCCGGTAAACCAGGAGTAGTGGCTCTCTGTGCCTGTGACTGCTTTTGTGGTTTCAGTATTCACCGCTAACCGCGTGGTGTTTGTATGTCTTGTTCTGTGTGTGTGTGTGTCCCCACAGGAGACAGTGGCAAGGTGACTACGGTGGTTGCCACCCCGGGCCAGGGTCCAGACCGCCCCCAGGAGGTGTCCTATACAGACATCAAGGTGATCGGGAACGGCTCCTTCGGCGTGGTGTACCAGGCGCGCCTCATCGACAGCCAGGAGATGGTGGCCATCAAGAAGGTTCTGCAGGACAAGAGATTTAAGGTGCAAGGCGCTGCCTCTGGAAGTCCATGGCCACACTGCACCATCCTCTTAACATGGTCCGGTTGGACTAAATGCTCTCTCGCTCTCTCTCTCTCTCTCTCTGCAACGCACTCTCTTTCTGTACTCCAGAACCGAGAACTACAGATCATGAGGAAATTGGACCACTGCAATATTGTCAGGCTACGCTACTTCTTTTACTCCAGTGGGGAGAAAGTAAGTAGGCACTTGACTCTGGTTTGCTGCTTTACCTTTTCTACTGACAGAAAATCTATAGAAATACAACTCGCAGATGAATTTGACAAAATCATGGCCCCCCCCCCCCCCCAACAGAAAGACGAGGTGTATCTAAATCTGGTGCTGGACTTTGTCCCAGAGACGGTGTATCGGGTCGCCCGACACTTCAACAAGGCCAAGACCACCATCCCCATCATCTACGTCAAGGTGGTTTGACTACCTCCCCTTTTCCCTTTCTCCCTGGTTTCTCCTCGTGGCCTCCTCTGGGATAGCTTCCTCTCATGTTACTCTTGTCTTGCCCACTGTGGTTCCTCATTACATGAAAGAGGATCTGCAACACAATCAGGATTTTCAACCAACTGAGTGTTTTGCCATCTCATGACCTTTGTGATGACATGGGGTTCCTCGGCCCCTGTAGTCGCATAGGAGATGGGGATCCCACCAGGTCAGTACGGCTAGAAAGATTGGTCAATCAAGTGCCCTGCTGCACTCTTTCGCACCGTGTGCCAGACTTCAAATAATCACAGACCTTACTCTAGAGTAGTCATCAAGGCTGTCATATATGGGCAATATACCATGTCCAAGAGCTATTCTTAGCTACAAAGCATCCCTGACACAGCACTTAGCTGTGGTATAATGGCAGTACACCGCAAACCTGAGATCCCCTATTTGTGTTATAAACAGATGACCAACTCAATCAGATGTTCTATTGCTATTATAAACATATTGCCAACCTAATTAGAGCGGTAAAAAGTGATGTGATACCAGTAGTATGCTGTCTCATACAGAGCATGTGCCATGTGGGTGGCTGTTAACGATAGTGCTGATGAGTTGGTGCTGAGAAGTCCCTGTTTGGGGATATTTTGGGTTCCATTGAGATGTCAAAAACGTACGCAATATGCAATACATCTCATGGTTGTTGGAACAACATGTGGCAACGCAACAAACTTATTCCAACACACAAGACGGCATCATTTGGCCTTGAAAAATGCATGGCAAAGAAGTGTACTGACAAAACCATAAATACATCACAAATCGGGGACTGACCAGCCAAACATAAATCATCAATAATTAGGGCTGGCTGAACTGTTTTCTGATTGGTGTGTGGAATTTCATATTTTAACTTGATATGTATAGTAATACGATCATATATGGCGATTTGGTCAACAAAAGGTCTTTATTTATTAGTCTAGAGTAGACGTGGAAATTAGCCTACTGAACACAGTAAAATGTCCCAGCAACATTATCCTTTATGCTTTAAAAAAACATGAGAATTTTAGTTATTACAAATCATCAAAATACTTAACAGTCCAAAAAATAAAAGGCTGAAAAACATATAGAGTAGCTTATACCCTATGCTATAAAATACATAGGCCTAAGTCATATACAGTGTGGGGGAAAATAGCCCACACAACATTAGAGAACGTCCTAACAAAATTAGCGCAATTAGCATTTCAGGCTGTAGGATGCGTAAACATGTTTGTGACAGCTGGTTGCTGTGGTCACCGTTACTCTCTCGTCAGGAGGGGGCGAGTGTGGCTCACACACAAGTCAAGATTTTATCAGGACTAGAATGATTCACGATCATGTTGGACCGAATCATGGAGCTTTGGCAAAAATCATAGTTTATTTGTTTATGAGAGTCACGCAAATGTGTGCAGGTTAAAAGTAATTTCACTTTAAATGATTTGGCAAAGTGAAAAGGCAAGGGAGTGGCTGGTGACCCACTGTAGCTGTTTGCACCAGTAGTAGAATACGTGTCTCCTATGGTCTCCCTCCAGGTGTATATGTACCAGCTGTTCCGTAGTCTGGCCTATATCCATTCCCAAGGTGTATGTCACAGAGACATCAAGCCTCAGAACCTGCTGGTGGACCCCGAGACAGCCATTCTCAAACTCTGTGACTTTGGCAGGTTAGTACATCCGTCATTGTGCCGCTCTGCTTGTTTGGGTTAGAGTCTTGCTGTCTTTTATTTGATCTGCCCACCTCCCCCCTCTCATCTACACAGTGCCAAGCAGCTTGTTCGTGGGGAGCCCAACGTATCCTATATCTGCTCCCGGTACTACCGGGCCCCTGAGCTCATCTTCGGCGCCACTGACTACACGTCCAACATTGACATCTGGTCGGCAGGCTGCGTGCTGGCAGAACTGCTGTTAGGACAGCCCATCTTCCCCGGGGACAGTGGAGTGGACCAGCTGGTGGAAATCATCAAGGTAGAGGAAGCCTGTGGAGGAGGCCTGGGGCGGTGGAGGAGGTCTGGGGGAGGCCTGGGGCGGTGGAGTGGACCAGCTGGTGGAAATCATCAAGGTAGAGGAAGCCTGTGGAGGAGGCCTGGGGCGGTGGAGGAGGTCTGGGGGAGGCCTGGGGCGGTGGAGGAGGCCTGGGGCGGTGGAGGAGGCCTGGGGCGGTGGAGGAGGCCTAAGGCGGTGGAGGAGGCCTGGGGCGGTGGAGGAGGCCTGGGGCGGTGGAGGAGGCCTGGGGCGGTGGAGGAGGCCTGGGGCGGTGGAGGAGGCCTGGGGCGGTGGAGGAGGTCTGGGGCGGTGGAAAAGAATCTCAACCTTTGCATCCGGGAAACAAAAAATTATGCACTGAGTTGCACCTGATTGGTAAATGAGGCCCCAGATGTTTTCCTGTGTCATTTCATTAAAAGATATTTGAAACATACCTAGGCCTATATCAAATCCAGCATGTTCATGTTTTAAATAGAAACACCCTAGATAGACCCACCCTTGGGTCTAAATAAACAACATGTATTAAAGATCAAAATCTTTACTGTACATTGTGTAAATCGTTGAGAACAAATTGATGTGTCAACGGAAACCAAAATCACAAAATGATTGAGGGCTGGATTCAAACTTGCACCCAAAATCAAGTTTTGACTTGGGTGAATTGCATCACGGCATCTCCTAAAGTGACTCAGCAGGGTGTCTGGCCCCCACGGGCCTGTATGCACTCCTGACAACGCCTGGGCATGCTCCTGATCAGACAGCGGATGGTGTACTTTGGGGATCTCCTCCCAGACCTGGATCAGGGCATGAGTGAGCTCCTAGACAGTCTGTGGCGCTACTTGATGGCATTGGATGCACCGATACATAGTGTCCCAGAGGTTCTCAATTATATTCAAGTCTGAAGTACGTGAGGGCCAGTCAATGGCATCAATGTCTTCATCATCCAGGAACTAGCCACACAAGGATGGGCATTGTCCTGCACCAGGAGGAACCATGGGCCCACTGCACTAACATTCCAAGGATGGGTCTGAGGATTACATCCCGGTACCTAACCGCTGTCAGGGTATTGTTAGCTAGCACATGGAGGTTTGAGCGACCCTCCAAAGATATGCCTCCCCAGACCATTACTGACCCATCGCCAAACTGCTCATGCTGGGTGATGTTTCGGGCCACACAACTTTCACCTCAGCGTCTCCAGACTCTTTCACATGTGTGCATTGTGAGCCTGCTCTCATCTGTGAAGAGAACGGGGCACCAATGGGGGACCTGCCCATTCTGGTGTCCTCTGGCGAATATCCATCGAGCTGCATGGTGCTGGGCAGTGAGCACAGGTCTCACTACAGGCCCTCATGCCTCCCTCCGGTTTCTGACAAACACATGCACACCAGATGCCCGCTGGAGGTCATTTTGCAGAGGTCTGGTCGTGCAGCTCCTATTCCTCCTTGCACAAAATAAGCAAACTCCCTGAAGTTTGATTGACTTGGTGTTATACTGTGATGATTACGGGTTCCCGTTAATTGTTTTGAGCAGTGCATTTTTCATTGTTGGCAGACCTGTCAATGCAAAGATCTTTCACTCTTCCAGGTTTTGGGCACTCCGACAAGAGAGCAGATCCGAGAGATGAACCCAAACTACACAGAGTTTAAATTCCCCCAGATTAAAGCACATCCCTGGACAAAGGTATGCTCTTCTCTCAGCCCTGTTTCAAACTTTGTCACTTAGTTCCACGCTTTCACCAGGTAAGGGAACATTCAAAAACCGTGGGACAGATACTGAGACGGCAGTGTTTCCCTTGGTCCCCGTGTCAGGTGTTTAAGCCCCGTACCCCACCGGAGGCCATCTCCCTGTGTTCCCGCCTGCTGGAGTACACCCCTGTCACGCGGCTGTCCCCGCTGGAGGCCTGCGCCCACGCCTTCTTCGACGAGCTGCGCCAGCCCACCGCTCGCCTGCCCAGTGGTCGGGAACTTCCCCTCCTCTTTAACTTCAGCCCTGTCGGTGAGTGGCCACGCCCACAAGCACTCCCCTCCTCTGTTTTACACGGTCTCCTCCCAAGCTTCAGTAATCCTGCCAAAGTTCCCCAGAATTCGTCTGCAGAGTGCTTCTTCAGCGCGTTGTGTGACGCCCATCTCTCCCTGTGTTTCTCCGTCTCTCTCGCAGAGCTGTCTATCCAGCCCCAGTTGAATTCTACACTAATTCCTCCTCACGCTCGCGCACAGACATTGCCTGCCTCACATGGTATGTACAACCAATCAAACAAGTAATGGTGTTGTTTCACCTGTATAACTTCCAGATTTGTCGTTTTCTATTGAGTTCTGTGTTTTTTGTCTTTCTGTTATGCTGCTCAATACAATTCTAATATATTTTGGTGCTATGCAGTTGTATTGTCTTCATTGTGATTCTGCAGGCATTTATCTGGCTTTGAATTAACGCTATTGTGACCTGAATACCCCTTTGTGTATTCATGCTCTGTTTTCCTGACTTCTGGGCTGTTGCATTGGATCTGTCTAGCTGGTTTTGCCTCTTGTTGTCCATATGTTTGTGTGATAGTTGTTTTCTTTGTGGGTGGGCTCTAAATGGATTGAGCAATAAACCATGAACATTGTACGATACATTGTCATTGGATGGCTGAGGATGTTTTGTGCAATACTCTTAATCCATACAAACACAGAGTTTTATAAAAGGATATTACAGGATATATATATGCATTTGTTTTTGGGGTGTAAAAGCATTAATCGATCGCCAGGTAAAATACTTTATGTAAGATTGTGTGTCTACTTGTGCATGTGCACAAGCTTCCGGGTCTCTGAATTGTTTCAGTCTGGATGAACGTCAGTTCTTCTGCCTGTTTTGAATATGCCCACTTCGGATATAAAATGAATTACCTTTCTTTACCACCAGAGGGCAGTGTGTCGGACGGTCCCCCCCAGACCAGCTCAGCACCTGGATCCATCAACAACAGCACCTGAACACCCTCCCTTCTATTCCCTTCTCACCCCATCTTTCCTCTCTTCCTCCTCCCATTTCCCTCCTTCCTCCTTCCAGCCCTCCTTCTGGCTCCAAGCTTAGAAAAACAGCTACTACACATGCATACGCAAACACCCATAAACAGCCACACATACACAAACATCATCCCTTGAATATCTCTATTTTAAATGTTAAAACTTTCTGGTGCATATTTGTTGATGGTAGTTACAGTGGGGTGGAGTTGTGGAGGATGACTGAATCTGACAAAAGCTAGACTGTATTCTAACCTTTCCAGCTGTGTTTTATCATATATTTTTTTTCAACTTTATTTATTTGAAAGTGCCTTTGTTTTGGTGATACATGCCAGTAAATTAAATGGGGTGAGGTTGAGGCCATTCTCACCTCAAAAGGCTGTTTACTACAGTCTTTACTTTACCACAGTCTTCAGTTATGGATGTTTATAAACTTAACGGTTTTATGGTCAGTGGGCTGACAAGTCTCTGACATTTTGTTTGTGTTTGTGAACCCAGAGAACGTACATCTTCCTCTACCAAGACATTTACCCCAAACCCAAGTTCAAAGTGTCATTTGTTTTAATCAAATTCGATACCAAACTGCAGCATATTGATTTAGCCTTTATCTGTAGCATTTTAATTAGAGGATTTTAAATGCTTTTATTGCACTGGTTGAAATGTTCTCCAAATGCGCTAACTGCAAACTGTTTCATCTAAATGTTTCTGAAAAGAGATGTTAAAATGATTATTGAGTTTTATTTGAATAGCAGGGACCTCTTTTATATATATTTCTTCACATTAATATTCTTGAGAGTTTTGCAGGACGTGTATAGATGTGGGGCGAGCCATGCATTACTCTGAAGTTTATTGCAGAGGAACTGTTAATGCTACCTGTATCTAGGGATGGGTAGTGCTCCTGTTTTCAGTTCCTGATCAGTGGCCATTCAGCCTCAGTACCAAAGCCTAGGTTCAGGGGTTACTTGGCGCTGGGGATACTGCATTCTCCCCTCAGTTCAGTCTATATGCACAGCTGCACTGCACGTTGGTCCGGATCTGAAGTGTGCGCATGTGAGAGTGTGCGCATGTGAGAGTGTGC
>JACXGK010015150.1:0-10752 GCA_016801125.1 Novumbra hubbsi | reverse complement strand
GGGGGAAAGAAGCCCCTGCATTTAGAGTGTTCCAGGCTCAAACTGGATCACACAATTTCCCTTTGTTACCAGATAGCCCTTGCTGCCGGTCCATTGTCACGGTTTCCTTCCCCCTCTCCCATGCAGTGTCTGTAAACAAACATAGGAAACCCTCTCAACCTCTCCCTGTAGTTAGTTACAGAGCCATTTTGCGTGGGTGATTTTGCTTTTATTTTTTTCCCAGTTAATTAGCAACCACTCAACTTAGACACACTACCGGGGGCTTTGCACAGCGTGAACAATACCAACTGTGCAATTGTGAGCTGCAAATGTGTGTGTCATTGTTTCCATTATAAATGAATTGCCATTCATGTTGAGAGTATACTCCACAACACAATAATATCAGCTTTTTGCGTGATAGACTTTTACTGTGCATATAGTGTGGGGACAAACTGATCAAATGTGGACCTGGATGGTAGACAATATGTGGCTTCTTTCCTTTCACTAGTGTTTCCATCCACATAGCCACGATTAACTGACTACATCAACATCCTCAAAGACACGGTTAGCTGACCACAATATCAACATAAACAAAGACATGGTTAACTGACCACAACATCAACATCCTCAAAGACATGGTTAACTGACCACATCAACATCCTCAAAGACATGGTTAACTGACCACAACATCAACATAAACAAAGACATGGTTAACTGACCACATCAACATCCTCAAAGACACGGTTACCAGACCACAACATCAACATTTTCAAATACATGGTTAAGTGATCACATCAACATCAACCAAGACATGGTTAACTGACCACATCAACATCTACAAAGACATGGTTAACTGACCACATCAACCAAGACATGGTTAACTGACCACATCAACATCCACAAAGACATGGTTAACTGACCACATCAACATCCACAAAGACATGGTTAACTGACCACATCAACCAAGACATGGTTAACTGACCACATCAACACAATTGCCCATTCTATCTCTGGATTGAATTCAATAAGGATTTCAACAACAGGATGTGAAGATAATATAAACAAACTAGAAAGATAGTGTACAGCCTCATATCCCTACTTGTAAGTCGTTTTTGGTAAAAGGGATTAGTGGGAATGATGTCTGTAGTGAGGGTTTCTGCAAGGGTGTTCGATAATTAGAAACAGGGAGCCAGTAACTTGACGTATAGTCTTTATTGCAACATCCGTAATTAACATACATAATACACTGTCATAGTTGTAGAGCATACATTGTAGATTAATCTCCCAGCCTCTAGACATGCTTTCATGAACTTGAAACCGCTGTTACTCCTACATGTGTACATTATACACTCACCAGCAGGGACGTGCACAGGATTCTTGAGGGGCCATTGCTCTGAAAAATGGGCAAACCACCGGACTTTTCAACCTCGGAGGGGCCAGGAGGGCACACGGGCAGTTGCCTGGGCAACCTTAGCCCCCCCCCGTGCATGTCCCTGCACACCAGCCACATTCCATTACCTTCTATGCTCACCACCCATTGTGGAAATATTTGAATACCCCAAAAACGACTGTCTACCGCTAGCAGCTCCGTCACACCGAGTACAATCGTGAGAACCGACGGACCTAACGCCTAACGGGGTTCCTGGTTCGGGCCTTAAGATGTGCTCTAGAGGGACTGGTGATCAACGAGGGTGTTTAATTCTCTTCTTGTTAACCTTTTTTGTTCGGCGGTAAGATGCTCAAAATAACTGTTATTCCTATTCATGACTGATGAATAACATGCCCGCGCTCGGCTCTCTAGAGAGTAAACGGCTAGTGAGAATAAGCCTGTTTCGGTGTAATTTCCTACATTTGTCTCTATTGTATTGGCCCATTCGCAGACGGGCCGAGGTATTATTTCAACATCCGTGTAAACCACGCTGATTACTGTTATATTGAACAAACCCACATTAACTGGATTTGACGTAGAGCCCGGTGAACTGGCCGACGTTTCGCAGATGAAGTGCGATTCTCTCGAAGGTACCGCAGTTTTTGTCTCGCTTCATTTCGGGGTCGACATACATTTGCTACCTAACACGAACCCAAACTGGAATAGAAGTCCATTTGCCCCCAAGCGTTCTACAACTCACACGTCCCTTGAAGGAACAGGACAGCCCAAAACCCCTTTGAAACATTCATCTCTTATATACAGCAGGCCGCCCTCGACCACGCCCCTATGTTCTATTAATGCACATCCCATGTGATCACTGCCAAGCGCTATTAATGAAGACACTCTAAGTCCTTTAAGAGGAATCTAGCAATCCACACTAACCCCTGAATATCCCTCACATTTAAATACTCACAGATGCACGCACACACACACACACACACACACACGTTAACCCCCTTACGGTAATTTAGAAGTTCCTTCCGCGCAGCATTTTGATGGGTGGACAAGCAGAAACCTGTGGGGTTTTAATAGAACAGGCCATGAACGGTTCTATGAGCCAGTCCATTTTAGCTTTAACTCTCGGTGGAAACCCACCCTTTTTGCCTTTACCTCCCCTCCAAGTCCTCTCCACAGCCCCTCCCCGTCTTCCCTCTCCCCCAGCATCCCCCTCTCTGGCCAGGTTCGGTCTGTCTGGCTGTGATTGCCATTAGAGTGTTTGCCAGTGCAGTCTGCAGCCGGTGAGCCCAAAGCCTCCATGCCTTCGCTACTGAAGCCTGTTGGAGTGGAGCAGTTAACAAGCTGCTCTCTCTGACAGTTGATGCTACAAATGGAGTTGTGTGCGCGCGTGTCTGTGTGTGTGTGTGTGTGGCTGGAAAGAAGGATTGAATGAAAAGCCTATGAGCTACTGACACTAGAGTTGGAGAAAGAGACCTTCCCGTGACGTAGGACCAGCACTCTCACAGATCCAACCGGGAAAAGACGAAGGACGGCCATAACGCCGAACCATACGACACGCCGCGGCATCTCGCACGCCCGAACACATCCACCACAGCGGCGTTCCCCCCCCCCGCGGAAACACGGAGCCTCGGCGACGGAGGACGTTCAGATCAGGGCCTCGGCCGGGCACCCGCGCTCGAGGGTAGTGAGCCGCTCAGGGAACAGTGTGGCCTTTAGGACTCAGGCCAGGTGTATACCCCCCCCACACATAGATGCGGTTTCAGCCAGATCCGGCAGCCACCGTCCACTTCATTAGAGGTGATGATAGTGCCCGCATTATTGGGAGACCGAGTTTGATCATTCCAATTACACTGGCTGCATTGATGCACTTGGCGATAATGGGGTGGGGGGTGGGTGGGGTGGGGGGGGTGAAAGCAGTGGTGGTGAAGCTGCCTGGCCCAGTGAGCAGCACACACACATACACACACACCGTCTGCGGTTTGATTGGTCGTCTTGCTCCGAGCCTTTCTCTCACAAAGTCTCGCACAAACGCTACCCACACGGCAGCCCCTCCCAACTCCCAACCCCTCACTACATCCCACCCCCCCCTCCCGTCCTAATTCCCCTCGCCCTTCCACGCACGAATTAGCCAGAACCGCTCAGTCCGCTGCCTCAGTAACGAACTTGAGAGCAAACAGCCTGCTGGACCAGGGAGCCTCAGCCCAGAGGGGACGTTAACTCTCTCCCGCAGACGCCCCAAACAAGCCCCAACCAACTGTCCAGCCACCCCCCCCCCCCACCCCTTACACTATCAATTTGAGTCAGGTGTTTTAGAATTTTGCTATGGTACTTCTGTTTGTTTGGCATGTTCCCATTCCTGAAAAGAGTTGAATTCCCATTGAATGGACACCGAGGACACCCTGTTCCCTAAAGCAAGCGACGCTTTTCCCGACTGGAGCTCTACGAGACACGCGACAGGCTGCAGTCAGAAGTGCCGGACTGAGCAGGGAGCAGGTGGCCGCTTGGGACGGCTGATGAGTAACGAGCGGGCGACGGCGGACGGTGACCCACCGCTACGGTATACATCACGCTAAGGACCCGCAGGCGTGTGCGCAGCGGCGGGGGTTTAACACCGGGTTTGGGCCGAGCACATTTTAATGCGTTTGAAATGTGCTGAGCGTCCAATTGCACCCGGGCAAACCTAGAGAGGACGGTGAAAGGTGTTGGGTAACTAGACGCAGGAAGTGACAGTTCGGTCTGGACCATTAGGACGGGTAATAAACAAATTGCCTGAGATGCGCGTTGGGAGTAGAGGTGTGTGTGTCGGAGCGTGTGTGTATACATGTGCATGCGTGTCCCTGAAGCTTTGACTGTCTATCCGGCGGTAATGACTTCTTCTAGTGATATCCTCGGCGTTCAGGACACATTGCGAGAGAGACCCGTAGCGATTAGAAGATAATGAGGGACTTGGCCTCGGGTGGAAATGTCTCAGGTGAAATCGGTTTGTAGCCTAGGTTGTGCCGCCGTTGTCAAGTGGGCGATCTTGAAAACGGGCTCTCTCTCTCTCTCTCTCTCGGGGACGGGCCTGTTCTTCAGAGTTTACGTCCGACGTCGGAATGTTTTGGGGAATTTAGTGGGTGCCCTTGGGCGCGTGTGAGAACCACATCTTGCCGTCAAGGCGGGGTATCAGCATTTTCACCACATGAACGCCTCCGTGCTTCCTGGAGATAAATAAGAGAGATGTCACGGCAAGATCATTATCCCAGGTCCCTGAATCGATCAGTCCTAATTAATTACCTGGCTGATAGCGGGAGTGAAGCCCATCACACACAAAAACACACACTCAGAAAACACGAAACACCTAATAAACACGCCAGTATATTCAATATGAACCAGGAGCTTCCCAGCCCGGCAATAAGACTCAAGAAGGAACAAGTCATAACCTGCATTTCTCCACAACCCACACACTCTCTCCTCTCACGAATCCCGTGACGTTATTTCCAGATGGGTCATGTTTTTTTTTTACCCGAAGGCGGAGGAATGGTAATGTGATAATGTGATCATACATTTTGCTTGGGGTATGGTCAACCTTTTCTGTATCTTAGGGTGCTTTAACGTCTGCAAACCCCTTGTCATAGACAACAATCCGTCCCCAGATGTAACATACCAGTATGTCGTTTGAATTTTAATATTGAGTATTTTTATAATAACTTACAGATTATAGTGGCCAATGCTGGTGGAGCCGTTGAGGTTTCATTTAGCAACGTGTCCATTTGAGCAGGCTAGAAGTGTTAGACCAAATTAACAGCAACAACAGTGAATCCCTGAGCAAAACGTTGCACAACGTTAGGTAGTAGAGCCAAACGTTGCACAACGTTAGGTAGTAGAGCCAAACGTTGCGCAACGCTTGGTAGTAGAGCAAAACGTTGCACAACGTTAGGTAGTAATGCCATACACTGCCCGTCAGAGCTAAACACCGCCTTTTGGGGTATTGGCCTTTTGTTCCTGACACCACGAGCAGTTTTTTATTGTCTAATCCCTGCTCGATCATATTTGTTGTGTTTGTTTTCAATGCTTAAACACAGAGTTTTGTTAAAACTTACCAATACCCCAAAATCCTTCTTGCAGATGTTGGCCCCTCTGTCATAGATGCTGCCCACATACGCCCGCCTGATCTCGAAAATCTTCGAGCCGCCACTGTCTGCAAGCTATCTGGGCTGGAAGGTCGTATTGAAGCTATTAAGCGGAGTGATTCAGTAAAGAAGATAAAACACCAAGCCCACTGTAATATGGTGACGCCGGAGAGATTCCGGGGTGCCCATGGAAAATTCTGAAATGTAGGATGTCGGACATAAAACAGATCAAATGGGGAAGAAAGGGTGCAATATATCTAATCTGCTGTGAGCAATACACTCTCCCACCCTCTTGTGTGTGTGCCCTCTCTTCATATCTGTCTCTCTCTTTCTTTATATCTCTTTCTGGTTTTATCCTTCTCTCATTCTCTCCGTCGCTTTATGTATATTTTTCCGTCCCTTCCTCTTAAAAAACTATCTTGCTCTCCTCTTTCCCTCTCTGTTCTTTCTGGCTCGCCCTCTCTCTCACCCTACATCACTTTCTCTCTCACAGGAAATATAACACACTAGCCCTTCACCGGTGTGTTCATATTTCATTTCATCAACAGTGTACATATTTGGGTGCATTACGTGTGTCTGTGTGTCTGTGTTCGCACGTGCTTGAGTGCGCATTTATCGACGTGCCAGGGTGCGTCTGTGTGGCATTTCCCTCTGTGAGCCTGCGATGCACAAGGCTGTAATAAGAGGGGATCAAGCACGCCGCTTGGTGCGGAGCGCCACAATGTGAGTGCTCCGTGGCGTGTCTGCACCCTCGCCGCATCGCCACACGCCCCCATACCACTCTGTTGGGTGGGAGAGGAGCTATGAAGGGGGCTCCAGTCTGGCCCTCGGGGAGACCCTTGTTCTAAACAGACGCAAGCGCACAAGCACAAAGACAGGTAGGCTCAAGTGCGCACACACACACACACAAACACACTCACACACTCATAAACATGGCCGTCGGTGGTTGTCTTCAGGCACAGTGGTAAAGATGCAATAATCCACAGCCTCATTTGCATACAATTTATTGCAGACTTGTCAGATTCCCCGAAGCCTCCTGTCCGTTTTTTCTTTATCGGGGGAAACGTCAAGGTGCGATCGCTCATAGCACATCATCAAAATCACAAGATTTACACACAGACACCAACGCACACATCCCCCGTCACACACACACACACACACACACACGCAGCAGTCACAGCCCGATAAACGCCTCCCACTTTTGTAAATATTGGTGGAAAGCGAAACAAAAACGCCTTCTAAGATGGGATTTTTATGACAACATGTATTAACTCGGGAAATCGTTTGTGTGCTTGTTTCTGAGAGACAAGAAGGCCATTTTGTCCAGTCGATTTTCTATTCCGTCAATGTTCTCCGCAATAATCCCCCTGATTGTTACGGTTGATTCGATTCTAAATGTCAATTTCCACTTCTATCGAGTTCCGCGTTGTTTTGAAATATCTTTACATTATTTCATTTCATGGAGTGTAATCAGCAAGGGATTCTGGGAAAACACAATGTCACTACTCAAATACGTCTCGTTTGCTAGGTGTCTCTCCGAGTGTCAACACGTGTTGTTTGAATACTCCTAATTGTTATTGATTCCAGTTACACCGCGAGGCCGTAGCAGCGATGGGCTGACGCTCAGCTCCGAAAAGGCTGACCGTCATTTGGATGACAAGGGACGTGGATTGGAACCGAAAGAGACAGTATAAGAACATTGTCTATTGAGATCTGATTAAGTCGTCAGTTAGTGGCTTATCTTCTCTTGCCAACAATCTATAAATGGTGAAAGTATGTAATCCAAAATGTGTAGAAATTATGTTGTTCAGAAGCAATGCAAATGGTTTTAGGACACAATGTGGTTTATCACTGTGCGGACTGCAAAAATAGTGACTCGGCCAAAACTTTACGTAAATCCTAACAAATACTAAAATATACACAGATTCTAAATTACTTATCCAATCAAAAACATTGGGGAATGTAGGAAGAAAAAAAAACTGTAGACTGATGTATGAAGCTGAAAGAAAGGCACTAATCCCAATTAACCGGTGCGTAAAGTTACCCCGGGGTAACCCCACCGCCCCGAAGCGCACCAGCAGCTGCTAGCCAGGTCAGTCCTGCTCCGCCAAGAGAGACGGCGTGTGTGAAAGACAGAGAAAGAGAGGAGTGAAACGGAGCGCGAGAGAGAGAGAGCCTTCGCCGTTGATCAGCTTTCGAATTTTAAGAGCGAAGGGAACGCGAGGGACGCCTGTGTGAATGCGAAGCCCTTGATCATGGTTTGATGAAGCCAGGATGAAAAAGAAGGAGGTGGGGGGGTGGTGGTGGTGGGGGTGGTGTTGAAGGATAGCCACACACCACCAACAGGCAGTTTGATGGCAGCCACTGCCGCCTGTTTTGATGTCCTCTTACCCGGATTCTTAAACTCCACTTCCGAAGACCGACGAGTCCGCCAGCACAATGGCGGCGGTGTTCTTCCAATGAACGTTGCGGATGCAGCCTCCAGTTCAATTATTTCCTCCCTGTAACGGCTCCATCACAAAACACGCACGACGAGACAAAGAGAAGAGCAACACCCGCATTGCATTTACGTTGAGTTTTTCTATACAAACATCCGTTTTGTTTGGACATTCACGCGGACACAACCAATAGCTCATTCTTCTTCTCTCTTTAAAGAAGAAATTACAGCTAGACATACTGTTGTGCTATATAAAATATGGCCATCAATCTGCTATAATAGGATCAAGTGTGTGCGCAGCGTCTGTTATGCATGTGGTCCCAACCATTTGTAGTATGGCACCGCAGAAACAAGGTTAGCCACTTGCAGAATGATACCGTTTATTTATTTAATTGTACTTGTTTTTGTCAATGTTTTGATGGTTTTCAGTAAACCATTGTAAACATCTGTACTGAAAATGACATTAAAAAAATATATATAAATGTCTCATAGTGTATAGATATAGCTTTTAGTGTCCTTGATCAGTCTGGATTTTCCCTATAGCCTGTTTGAATGAATTTCTAGAAACCCCCAAGATCCCCTCTCAGAGACGAGAAGGAGCTAGTGAGCTGTATGCCCAACAACTAGTCAGACAGGTAACGTCCTTGTTATCTTCAGCATCAGCAATTGTCGATTAGAAGTTCAAAATGATCAGCCATGAAACACGTTCTTCTGAAACTACGTTACATGCACATACAACCTACATTTTTACAAATCAAATTTCACTGTAGCAGCATTTATAGTCCCCGACAGGAGGGGAGTTTCTCATCGAATGTAATCAAGTCCGTCTTTGCAGTCTAACAGGATGTAATGAGAAGCAACCTCTTCCAGTAAGTGTAATCCTGAGTAGAAACAATTGCTCAAGCTCCTGTGCCCTGTCTCAGTCAAGACAGACACCGTAAGGCTCTTCTACTTTGAGTGGGGATAATTGCTGAGTTCTGTCATTGTTTACCACAGCTCTAAAAAAACCATCCTAACATGCAAGTGTAGAGATCGCTGGGCCCCCTAGATACTGCCTATTCAACATGGCACTGGAGCTAGGCAGTGATCCTGGCTGTTTTAAATCCTACATCATTGTTCCTGTCCAGACAGAGAGTCTTGCATGATCTTCCGACGTGAAGCGCAAACCTCAGTCATTTTTTAAAACATTTCAGTGCTCCGTCTTGTCCAATCTCTAAACGGTCACAGGTTTTTGATGAATTACAAACGACAGCAGTTTTCTTGTTTTTATCCTAGCCGCCGAGGGTTGGACAGTGAAAAGGGCGCTTTCATCGTGCCATTTATATCGCATGGAAAATCCCAAAAGTAGGGTACATTTTTCAATGCGACACTACAGCTGGTCCTACATTGGGGACCAAGCGGGTGATGCTCACCCACGGTGTGGATATACTTCAGGACTACCTCCACAGATGCACCGCTCTGGATCGTGTCGCCTGTCTGTAAACATGAGGGTTGCAATTAATCGGGGTACAGCGAATGTGGAGGAAGAGGAACATTTACGGGTAATGGAGTGTTAACACAATGTAATGTTTCTTATTCAATGTGACTACATAAGAGGTCCTTCTTTCAAGGGAACGTAACATGACTGGTAACAGATAATAGTGTATTGTTTCAGGTTTCTGCTTTCCGCTACTACAATAATCGCCCACGTTTTGTGTGATTGTGCTTCATACAGGGTCAAGCCGCAGGTGAGACTACAGCAACCAGCTCATTCCCAGTGCAAACAGGCATGTTAGAGCTCTATTGGGACCTCTTTTAGACCCCAGAGACAAACGAAGTCATGAAAAACGTTATTAAAGATGATAGAAGAATAGGTGACCTTATACGAGAGAGTAAACCCTTCCACTGTATTTTGTACCACTGGAAGTACCCTGATATTGCAAAGTTGGCGTGGCGTAACCTCTGTCACTAGTCAGAGGATGTTCTTTACCGCAATGGACATTGGAACGACGAGTGGATTGACATGTTTATTTTTCTAAAGAATACCATGAAAATAAAAAATTGATACGAATTACAAGCTGATACTGTACATACCAAGCATTAACGATGCTCCATATTTGTGATACATTCTTTTTTGTCTTCGATATTGTCTTTTAAACACCGACATTCTTTTCGCGAGATGTCATGGGCTTCATGTTTGTAAATTATGTAAGAAAACATCCAAAGAAAAACAACTATTCCCCACGAATACATTATACATTCATGTTCGGTAAATACGTGTTTCACCGTAATAACAGCCTTAAGCCATTTGATGAATATGAGCTTCGGCCTTGTGCCCGGGATCCCTGTCCTGCAGAATGCAGAATTCCCCCCAAGCGTGGGCTTTTTTTGCAAACTGTAGTCAGTGGTCTTGTGGATGAGAAGCATGGTCTCTGTGGGATGCTAGCACAACGGTACTTTACTCTAGGATAATGTCAGTTGAGGCATAGTAGTATAACGTTCACGCCACACATACAGCTAATAGTTCATGCCAAAAGACTCAAACTAGTTTCCCACATTGCAGCTGGTTTATTTTCTTCCTTTCAGATGTTACTCAGAAACATACGAACACGGTACAGTTTTATGTAGGGCCCGTGAACAGTGGCGGTTCTAGGATCATTGTCATGTCCTGGATGCGGGCCCCTAGCCATCTCTGTGCTTTGGGGCTCCCATTCAGGGCATGGCACATGGAGATGCCTCTAGCCATCTCTATGCCGTTGTGGGCTCCCCAGTCAGAGCAGCTGCAATCAGTTGACTCTGATTGGGGAGCCTACTTAGGTTAGTTTTACAGCCACACCCGGTGTGGTTTATTGTTTGTG